>VWZI01009198.1:923084-954603 GCA_013396835.1 Psilopogon haemacephalus
CCACCCCAGCACACGCTATTGAGCCTCACCCCATTTCAGCTCAAACTGCCTTTCACGGGGCAGCGGCTGCCCCCCAGAGCCAAGCGAACCCCCTACCCCCACTACTGCCCCTGCACAGAGAGGAAGAAGATAGTTTTATGCTTTAAATAAATTTTATTTATTACCAAAATTTCCAGAAGCCAAATTTGGCATATTTATTTAATCTTCTGTAAAGATTTTCATGCATAACTTGAAACTTGTCAACTGCAACAGTCAAGTGGTTACTTTAGAAGACACACTCAAACAGAGACAAACATCCAGAATACAAACAGTTGTATCTGAATTAACAAAACTTGTCTATTACTAACCTTATAAAGCTGGGCGTGCCTTCCCTTTTATCAAAACCAAGCTGACAGATCTGCCTTTATACACACCCAACAGGATAAACTCTGTTAACGGCAAGAACGTTCTCCTTAAATGTTAGAAAAAATACAAAGCAAAGAATGGAGTGACTGTCCATAAATCAGTCCACACTTCAGTCCTCTTTAATCTACTTCTTCAATGGTTGGGCCACCAGAACCACCTGCACCAGCCCCTCCAGCTCCCTGGTACAATTTTGTGACAATTGGGTTGCAGAGTTTCTCCAGCTCTTTCTGCTTGTGCTCATACTCTTCCTTCTCAGCCATCTGGTTGCGGTCGAGCCAAGACACCACCTCCCGGCACTTGTCGAGCACTCTCTGCTTGTCCTGGTCACTGATCTTTCCCTTCAGTTTATCATCCTCTACTGTTTGCTTCATGTTGTAAGTGTAGGACTCAAGGGAGTTCTTGGCTGCCACCCGATCTCGGTTAGCTTCATCTTCTGCTTTGTATTTCTCTGCTTCTTGCACCATACGATCAATGTCATCTTTGCTAAGGCGACCCTTGTCATTGGTGATAGTGATCTTGTTCTCCTTACCTGTGCTCTTGTCCACAGCACTGACGTTCAGAATACCATTTGCATCAATGTCAAAAGTGACTTCGATCTGGGGGACTCCACGGGGTGCAGGGGGGATGCCCGTTAGGTCAAATTTGCCCAGTAAGTTGTTGTCCTTTGTCATGGCCCTCTCACCTTCATACACCTGGACCAGGACACTGCTCTGGTTGTCAGAGTAGGTAGTGAAGGTCTGAGTTTGTTTAGTGGGAATGGTGGTGTTGCGCTTGATGAGAGCGGTCATCACTCCACCAGCTGTCTCGATGCCCAGGGACAGAGGGGTGACATCCAGGAGCAGCAGATCCTGCACATTCTCAGACTTGTCTCCCATGAGGATAGCTGCTTGCACAGCAGCACCATATGCAACAGCCTCATCAGGGTTGATGCTCTTGTTGAGCTCTTTGCCATTGAAGAAGTCCTGTAGAAGCTTTTGGATCTTGGGGATACGAGTGGAGCCACCCACCAGCACAATCTCCTGGATCTGACCCTTGTCTAGCTTGGCATCACGCAGAGCCTTCTCCACTGGTTCCAGGGTACCACGGAAGAGATCTGCGTTGAGCTCCTCAAAGCGGGCACGAGTAATAGAGGTGTAGAAGTCAATGCCCTCGAAGAGGGAGTCAATCTCAATGCTAGCTTGTGTGGAAGAGCTGAGGGTGCGCTTCGCTCTCTCACAAGCTGTACGCAGTCGCCTCACTGCTCGCTTGTTGCCAGCAATGTCACGCTTGTGCTTACGTTTGAATTCTTCCACAAAATGGTTCACCATGCGGTTGTCAAAGTCCTCCCCACCCAGGTGGGTGTCACCAGCTGTGGACTTCACTTCAAAGATACCATCCTCAATAGTAAGGATGGACACATCAAACGTGCCCCCTCCCAAGTCAAAGATGAGCACATTCTTCTCTCCAGCCCTGGTACCTTTTTTGTCCAAGCCATAGGCTATTGCAGCTGCTGTGGGCTCATTGATAATACGCATCACATTAAGACCAGTGATAGTACCAGCATCTTTGGTGGCCTGGCGCTGGGAGTCATTGAAGTAAGCAGGCACTGTGATGACAGCATTCTGCACCTTGCGGCCCAGATAGGCCTCCGCAATCTCCTTCATCTTGGTAAGGACCATGGAGCTGATCTCCTCTGGGAAGAAGGTCTTCATCTCACCCTTGTACTCCACTTGCACCTTGGGTTTGCCACCTTCATTCACCACACGGAAGGGCCAGTGCTTCATATCAGACTGCACTGTGGGGTCATCATACTTGCGGCCAATGAGACGCTTGGCATCAAAGATGGTGTTGGTAGGGTTCATAGCCACTTGGTTCTTGGCAGCATCCCCGATGAGGCGCTCTGTATCAGTGAAGGCCACATAGCTGGGTGTGGTACGGTTGCCCTGGTCATTGGCGATGATCTCCACTTTGCCATGCTGGAAGACACCCACGCAGGAGTATGTGGTGCCTAAGTCGATGCCGATTGCCGGCCCTTTGCCAGACATGATGACAGGATCCTCTGATCAGCTACTCACTAGCGCTCGCCTCTCCTGGTACTCGCTTTCGCTGCTCGCCGCGGCGCGCTGTGCCGGCACGGAGTCGTAGGCGCCCACTTTATAGCCGGCGCAGCCGCCTTCTGGAACCTGCCAGAACCCTGACGGCCAATCTAGACGCCCGTCTGCCACTACTGGCCAATCGTCTCCGTGAGTTCCCGAAGAACACCCGCCCCCTAACTCCTGGCCAATAAGAACCGTGGCTCCCACCCGTCAGCCCAACCCTCCGCACTGCGCGGCGCCAAGACCGAGCCTCTTCCTGCTTTTTCTCGATCCGCCTCGGCTTGCAGCCTGCGCCACCGCCCTCGCCCAATCACCACTCGCGCTTAGCATTCGCCCCGCCCCCGGCCCGAAACCCTACCAGAAAGTTCCAGTGGACGTTGACGTAAGGTTTGGGATTGACATCAGCGTTATCCAATGGAGACACGGTAGCCGGGCGGAGGGAGGGCCAGTTCGGCTGGCCTGGGTGGTCTCCGTGCGACGCGTCCCGCCTTTCCAACGGGCGCGGCGTGCGGGCTGCTCCTATCGGCCGCCGCACGGCGCGGCCGGGCTGCACGTAGCCCGCCAGCGGGGGTGTGGTGAGTGAGGAGGGAGATGGGCTGCGCTCTCAGCTCGCCTCCCAGTGTTTGTAATTCCTGAAAGCTTGGGCCAGGGCTGCGTGTCATCTCGACTCAGCCGCCAGCCGGTGGGGAATTTACCCTTATTTGGTCCAGAAATTCAACCCTCCTCCCAACACGCCCCGTACCCACCGCTCTCCTGCTTCCCTCCCAGCTTTCCCGCAACTGGTCCGGGCGAAATAGCCATCCAGTTGTCGCGACCCCCGGAGGGGTCCGAGGTTCCGCTAGCCTGACAAAGACTGTCTGCAGCGTCGGTGACTTCGTGCCCTCCCTCTATGGCGGAGAGGAAGTCCCGCGGTGAGCAAAGGCTGAAGTAGGTTTTAGCCTTATTTCGGCTGAAGTTGGCAGGCTCAAAGCTTTACTGCCGTACATCCCTTCTCGGGGGCTGCTCGGGGCAGTTTTCCCCCTTGACTGGCCGCCTCAGACAGCCGCCTGTTGCCACTGCTGCTGTGGCTGCGGAGGTCGTGAGAAGCCTGCCCCGGTATCAGTAGGCAGGCGATAGCATCTGGCTTTCCCATCCCTATCCCCCCACCCTGCCTCCCCTCCCTAGCTCTCCACCCCCACTCCCAAAAAAAAAGAAAAGAAAAAAAAAAAAAGCTGGGGTTTTGGTGAGCCTTGTTGGCTGCTTGTTTCTGCATGGTGACCATTCTTGAAACGCCTCCAAATTTTTGTCTGTTGTGCTAATGTAAAATATCGTCACGCCTCCATTTAGCAAGAGCTATGAAGCTATTAGCTTGGAGCTAGGAAAGTGCTTTGATGAAAATAAATTAAACATGAAAATCTGCTGTGGTTCCTCCAAATTCCTCCTTGCTTTGAGACAAACGCTTCAAAATATTCCAGTTCTAGTAAGTGTAAATACCATGCTGAGATATTTTTTTTTCCCCTCGGAGGCTTAATGAGTAGCTCCTTTTGGATACCTCCTTTAGAAGTGTGCCTACAAGTCTGCTACCCGTGGACTTTGTCACCCAAGAGAAGGATTGAATATGCTGTATGCTTAAAACATCTTTCGTTAATTTCATCACTTCAGCATAATGCATTAGCAGCACTCATAGAAAATATCTTACAGCTTTTCCCAGAATGGTTTGCCAGTTATTACTGGTCATACTCTACCTCACATTCAAACCCATCCTTGATTCAATCTTTTCCAAATCCTTTTTACAAGACATGAGGATTCTACCTTTTTTGTTCAGTTTGTATGTAGTTTTGAGACGGAGAGCTTCTGTTTCTGGCAGTTAAATACTGTACATGCTTAAGTACCTAGTATTCTTTCACAGAGCCTGGTCTTTTTTCACACGGGTTCTCACCTGGGAGAAATCCTAAAGAAGTCAGTGGAAAATGGGAATCTCGTCGGCTCTCCCTGCATACAAGAGGAGCTGCTCTGTATATATACCACATGCATATTTGTTTGATGGGGAGGTTGTCGGTTTCTCTTGTAGTTAAATCAGCCTCAGCGACTGATTCATCACTGAACTATCTCTTCCTGTAATTCACTGCTACTTCATTCAGTTGATTGTATCGTATGGAGAAGGGATAAAAGCCAGAGCAAGTTGGTTGATCCATTCTGTTTCAGCAGAGAAGTTCGTTATTTAATAGTTGTATCCTTGTGAGGATGGTCCTATAGGAGCACTCATAATGTGCAAGGACCTTGTTTTGATAGCTGCAGGACAAACTCAGACCCTGTTACTTCAGAGTAAAAGGATTCCTTCCTCAAAAACGTATGTACAGAAACAAGAGCTGGAGAGAACAAATGGACTAACACACTATTGATTGGCACAATAAGCAGTCTTTGCAGTGAAATTAATTTGCTCTCTCATTTAAGTGTAGCTGCAGGTTTTATCAGATTTATGTGTCGTTAATTTGGCTCAAAGCTTTTAGTTGTATGGCACGAAATACATCAGCTCCAGACAAAATTTGCTTGGGGTTTCCTTAACCTAATAACTAGTACAGCCCTGGTATGGTTGTGCTGATACACAGATGTGCTGATAACCAGCTAAAGAGGTGTTTGCATTGACAGGATTACCACTTACCCTGACAGCATTCCCTCAATCCTATTTATTTCTTCATTTGAGTTGTTTTGCTATAGTAATTTTTTTAAAAGATCCTGGAGGAATGTATGAGCATACCATCTTAAAGCTAATGGTGTAAATGACACACTTGTGGCCATTCTCAGGAAGAATCAAAGGGTCTGTAGACTCAGGCTAACGAATACTTAATTTAGCCTCTCACGGAAGCATTTCTTTCCCAGTTGAACATGCAGGAGCTGTTTTCTTCTTGTACAATGATATAGATAGGTTTGAGCTGCTTTTTAAGCTCTTGTTCCTCATCAGAAATTCACATGTTGTGTCATCATCTTGCACCTCCAAACGATGTTCTTAAAGTCCAGTTTAACTAGAAGGAGCAACCTCTAAAATCTCATTAGACTTATTCTCTCTCCTCAGCAGTTCTCGTAAGACTTGCCTACAAGCCTGCTTTTTGTCAGCAGTTCTCTTAAGACTTGCAGCACAATTTGTGAACCAACTCATCTATGCAGTCATCTTCTCATATGCGAAGAGCCACATGATTTTCTTTTATGTTGCTTCATGTGCAGTCATGTTATGAGCCAAACAGACTGGTTCAGAAATTAAAGAGTGAGCTTTATGGTGAAGACTTCTGCACAAGTTTGATTTTTCCCATTAACCAAACCATTAGCTGTTATTCCCCCATCCTGAGTCTGTAAAGTGTGTTTTCCTAGTAACTTCTAGTAGAGGAAATTTATGCCTCTGGAAATAGCAGGCCCTTTTCTGTCCATTTATTTGTGTTTAGGATCGATAACACACCCATGTCTCTTGTCTGGCAGCATTATGTAATATGCTGTAGGCTATTCTCCATTACACCACCCAGCCAGAAATAAAGAAGCAGTGAAGCAAGAGCTCAGTATCTGGAGCAGAACTGAGAACTCAACCTGTATCTTTATCTCAATAAAAGGAAGATGTTTCCCCCTCCCCCATGTTTCATGAAGCAATGGATAAAAATAGGAGTGAATTCAACATACAGTTCAATCAGACATCAGCCACTTCAATCATTAAAGTTGAAATGCATTAATTTGTTTGACAGCTGCAGGTTGGACAATCAGAAGATCTTAGTCCTTAAATTCTCGTGTTCATTCCTCTCATATCCATTTCCCTAGTGAAGCTGTGCAGAAAATTACATAAATCAGATGGTCTTGGTCAGAATAAATTAATTGTTTTATAACACAGAAAATCAATTCAGAAAAGTCTAAGCAACAGCTGTTCTAAGAACAAGTAACATTTTGTCATAATACCTTTTTCATCACTGAAATTCTTTATCTCGTTTATGTTTGTGAACACGTTTAGTAATTGGAATTCAGGCTAGAACTACCGGAGTATGAAATGACAACAGATTCTTTGTACAAGGTGCTGTTGTGCTAAAAATCCCAAGTGTGTGCGGGGAGAACTGTGTAACTTTTGTGTTACTTTGTTACTATACACCTCCTCTTTTTGCACACAGATGCTCCTTGTCAACTTGAAAGGCACCCACAATACGTGATCCTTCTGAAATAAGCGTTCCCTTGTTTTTTTTCCTGAATAACAAAGCAAAGTTCTGCAAATCAGTATAATGTGTTTTCAGCAAATTACGCAAGTGCATGATCGCTAATATGGAAATATAGGACACAGTAATTTAGTACTGCCAAACCAGAAGTTAAAAAATCATGACTCAGATCTCGTAAAATTACAAACCTAGTCCAAAATTATGAGCTTAAAAAACCCATGTGGCTTCATTCACCTTCTGGCTTTTTAGTATTTAGCATATGTGCAGACTACACTTTTGTGATTTTTCATGCAATTTGCAGAGCTTTTAGATAGTTTAGATAGATAAATACATAGGTAGAGCTGATTACACCATTTACACAATTGAAAACAGGCTGCCTCTGATTAGACTCAATAAAATCATGAAAGTTGCCAACACTGATTAAACTAATGCCTGATGTTTCAAGGAATAATTCTTTTATAATTAAGTGGGTTTAAAGCACATTTATTTACATAGACTTCTGACAGTTTGCGGAGGTGTGATTAAATGCTGAGGTTAGTATCACTTGTGCTAACTAGATAAACTGGTGTGCTGTGCATTTTCAGCACTCAGGTTGTTACTTTCCTGTAACTGCAGCCTCTCTTTGTGGAAGGCAGTGCCAGCTCCACTGATAGTAGTACATAAACGACTTTAGAGCAGATAGTTTGCAAAGTAATCATGAAATCAGATCAGAAGAGGACCTCAGCAGGTCATTTGATCTCATTTTGTATCCAACCAAAATCTCTTTGTTAAGGCAATAATTTGTATTCCTACCAGTTGTGGAGATGAGAAAATTTTTCTTTGCAACTAATTTCCCTTCTACCATCAATTATGAAGTTGAAATCTGCTTGGTCTTGTTTGAAGATATTAATAGGATATATATGGTCCAGGGATGTGAATAAATGAAAACAGAGAATTTTGTCTCGAACTGCTGTGAATGAGGTTAAACAATAAAAGCTGGAAAATGATGTCTTAAATATGGGAAATTGTGTAAACACAGACCAACACTAATACTTCATACACAGAGATTAATATGAGTACTTTCTCTGATTCACTTAGATGCTTAGTATGAAGAATTTTTGTAACTGATCCGTAGCAATATTTTTTCTTATTTTCTCCTATGATTATTTGACTTTTAGTCATCTCAGTTTTCCTACTGTCATTTGTAGCACATAAATGGGAAAAACACAGGAGCAGATGAAGCAGGTGATAACTACAACTTCACTCTATTGCCAGGACTGTTATTAACTCAGGTATAAGATGAAATTAAATGAGAATAATAAGCAGATTTATAAGAATATTTTATTAAAGATAGCGTATCAAAGCACAGAATAAGCTTTAAAGATGATGAAAACTAACCTGGAATGTCTTCAGTGATACTCTACATAAACTATAAATAATTGCTAAGTTACAGAACAGTTGCAGCCTGTTCTAAATGTCCTATGCTCAGTATACTATTGAGGGTTTATCTTTAGATGATGCTGTAAAGAGATTTTGCTCCTCCATCGTGGTCCTATCATGAAGGTCCTTCCTGTTTTCTACAGACAGGACATCCAATTTTCTGTTAGATTTCCCAGATATATTGTGCCTTCTGCCTGCAGAGTCTCCAGTGGTATCTGGCTTTGCCCAGATATTTACTGTCTTCCCCTCTGGTCCAACACAACCACTGGGACAGAAATTTCATTCTGCTACTGCACTGAAGGCTTTTAAAATACTTGTACTACTGTTTAAGGTGTTATGTGTTAATAGAGATGATACCTTCAACATCTATATGCTGAAATGTTTGGGGCTATATAACTAGACTAAGCAACCACATTTAAGGATACCTGAACATCTTTTCTTGCATTTGTGTAGCAATTCTATAAACTCAGTAAAGCAAGCACAGACACATGCCCTATACAAGCTGCAATACAGACAATATTTTACACGCTTTGTAACAACAGTAATGAAAATTATGCTAATTATAAATCAAATTATAGACACTTTTTGAGATAACAGTTATACTGACCAATGAAATACCCTCTTATAGTCATGAGTAAAATTAGTAAGATGTGTAACAACAGCAGAATATAGATCAGCATGTTCAGTCTGCTAACATGGCTCAATCTAATCCGCTGTTATCTGAGGGAAGCAAAATAATTTTATGTTTTGGTTTTCAATCCATGCTGGCCCTAGTTTGAAACATTT
The DNA here is from genome assembly GCA_013396835.1 of Psilopogon haemacephalus. Classification (NCBI taxonomy): domain Eukaryota; kingdom Metazoa; phylum Chordata; class Aves; order Piciformes; family Megalaimidae; genus Psilopogon; species Psilopogon haemacephalus. The sequence continues at coordinate 931,933 of VWZI01009198.1, forward strand.
ACTGCCTTTTGGGAATTTTGGTTAGGCTTGGGGGGATTTCTCCATTAATTTGTCTGGAAACATTAGGATTGCTAAAATGCTCAAAACTGAACATGAATGCCTGATTCTCAAGCCAGCTTTTGCAAAACTTCATCCGGAACAAGGTGCACCCTGTGCCCTCTGAAGCTTTTTTTTTTTTTTCCCCCCATATTTACTCATCTCCTTGTTGGTAAGAATTTTTCACCAATCTTGCAGTAAGACCAGAGCACCATTTCTTTGCTCTCCACATACAAGCACTGTGCTCCATGGAAGGTCCTCTTCAGCTTGCAAATGATGATCATGGCTTCCTGGGGTATCAGGTCAGCTGGATCTTTCTCACCATTCTGTCCTTTCTCAGGGACCCTCCATCCTCAGGTTATAAGATCTGTACTGCAGATTAATTTTCTTTTCTCGTTTTAGAGTTGATAGGTTTAGCATTGTAGCTGTCTGCAAATGCATTTTTTGTTTCATAAGTGTACACTTCTAGTATTTGAACTAAAAGGTCTAAACAGCTGACAGAAACTCTAAAAGGCCTCATTTTGGAAAAGGAGTGCTCCAGCACATAAATAGCAAATTCTGCAAACTCATTTCAGTGCAGCATTTAATACCTGGTATCTGCCTCTTTTGTCTGTCTGCTCCATGGAAAGAGTCTTTGAATTTATTTTTAGCAAGTGTAAATAATAGGCACAAGGAAGTAAGTTTTATAATACAGAGAAGAGTCCAAAACAACTTTTACTGCATGTTCTAACATGACTGCTTTGGTGCCTTTTGCGACTGCTGCAGTATGTCATAAAAGCAAAGGTGGTGCCGATTCAGATCTGGCACACGTGGTTCTGAGTTTTTATGAAATCTTTTGCCGATCAGTTCTTCCTCATGTCTTCTTCAAACCTGGTTCTCTCAGTTGTTCAGAAGCTTAGAAGTCCCTATTTCACTACTGCCATGCAGAAAAGAAATGCAAGAAAAATATTAAAAGTCAGAAGCCCACACTCCAGTACTGTATTTGCTAGCACGATGTGGTCCCTCCCACCTCACTACGGTGTGGTTTTGCTCCAAATACCCATCCTTCAGTTACATTCAGAGGACCCACCACAGTCAGGAGCTGTTTAAAAGCCTCATTTCGTTCAACACTTACCCCACCAAAACAAAACTTAAACAACATTTTGCTCATTTCAGAAACTTTTGTTTCTTTCTTGCCTTCCATTTTCAAACAGCTAAATATTTACTGAACAAAAACTTCACTTCTCAAGCCTCCTAGAAGTTATTTTTAATAATGTTAGTTTCCAGCAGTGGTTTATGGCTTGGGCTTAGTCAATGCTCTGAAAATTGCATGAGTATTATTTTCCCTCAGCCTGGACTTAGGACACCTCTACCCTGGAATTCTTTTACTACTTGTATTTGGCCATGTTGTTGTTGTTTTGATTTGTTGGTTTTTTTTTTCCTTGCCTAACTCCAAGGTAACTGTAATATATTTGACCTCCTTCCTCAAATTCTCTAAGTTAAATACAGATGAACTGTATTTTTTTACTATTCCTGTAAGTCTCCTTCAACCAAACTAATTCATGGCAAATATGGGCACCTTTGTATCTGATACAAACAGTCAAGTAATTGGAAACATGTAGGTGTAACTTTTATAGACAATCCTCAGCGGTGTTTTCAGTTGTACATGATTTTCTTTCTCTAGATTGTACAGTATATGGGTGTCCCACTTCTGGATTATTTACAGTTGCTATTTCTATGCATACCACAGCAGCCCAGAACCAAGTGGCTGTGTCTACACAGCAGAGTAGGAAAGACTTCAGGGCTGCATGTGAAGACAGGTTTCTCAGCTGTCTGCATGACTTACCTGCTAGAGCATCTTCAAGACCAGCTCAGGGCTGAATTTCCTGGCACACCTTTGAAAGGAAAGCCTTGAGAGTGGTGCTTCTCACTTCAGTGCACATTATAGGATGTGCCATGTGACATGCAGCCAGGCTCTCACAGCATATGCCAGGCCTAGATTTGTCTGTATATTGTATCTGGCCTCTCTGCCATGTCACAAGCATGATGGTGGGTAAAAAAACCATCCAGGACAAATGGCTTTTATTTCATGCCAGAAGGGTGATGTGAAAATGGGCAAGCAGGTCTTGGGCAAACTGCTAGCTTCAAAATATTGCTGGTTCTAGAAGCAAGTCCAGATGTCCACCTAATACATTCTCTGAATCGTGGAGGTGAATGCATTGGACTGATGTGGTTACCTCTAAGTAGTAGCTCTTACTTGACTAGCTCAAAGGTCAGGAAATGCCTTTTTTGTTTATTTGTTTGTTTGTAAACTAAGAAAGGAGGGGGAGAAGTATTGTAACTACAGTATTCATATGAACATTGTTTTTGCCTTGGTAACATCAGTGTTTAACATTGCTATTATTAAGATGCCAGCTTGAATTTTACAGACCATATGCAGCTCACACGGCATGACTTTACACCACCACCCTCAAATACAGCGACTGTGCTGTGTGGGGCCACCTCTGAGTGTGTGATGAGACTGCAAAAACACAGCGTTGAGCAGTGCCAACTGTGGTGGAGTGGTGTACATACAGAACTGTGAATACCAGAGGACCGCTGGCATCAGTAATAGCTTTTAGCCCACGGTAAGGCAGATTAGAGGTTCAAATGTGCCCTCATCCCAGACACTACAATCCCCTAGCTACCCCAAAACCAGAAGCTGTTTTAGAAATGCAAGAAGATCTGCTTCACTCTTCAAACACTAAACTCTGCTTAACTGTAAAAACATTTAAGCGTTTTACATAGAACTATGCAGACTTCCAGAGAGCCACCAGATGGAGCTCATACCTCCCCATCTCCCAGATCCACCACCATCTGCAAAGTTAAAGCACTTCAGGGATGTTAAAGAGTTTCTTCCACTTCATAAAAGTCAGAGGAAGTCTGTGATTAGCTGGACGTTTACAAATAAAAGGAGGATCTGGAGACAGATCAAAGATAAGTCTCCAGATCTGGCATGATACCAGGTTTCTGTACTAATAGCATCTGCATGGGTTAGACTGTTACATTAAGTGGATGGACTTGGTGTAATTCATCAGGTATTAATAATGCTTTTATAATGCTTAGCACATTTACAAGAAGTCTGAAGATTCAGCCAGCTAAGGACCTGAGAGGAAAAAAAAAAAAAAAAAACCCAAAAACAAAACAACCAAACCAAACAAAAAAAACCCAAAAAATCCCACCACCAAAACACCACCTCCCAGCTAAGATGATCATCCAGCCTCCATTTAAAAAATACTTGCTGCACTCTTCCCCCTACTTTCTGCACTGTAAAGGGAATCAACAAGCAAAGGTACACACTGTTCCCAAGGCCTAAGGATGTAGTACTTCAGGCTTAGTAAATAGAAGCAATAGTGCTCAAAGCCTGTTCTCTAAGGGTCTAAGTAGGTTGGATGAGCCAATCATACCATACCTGCTTTTTACTGAGAAGTTTATAGTTCATGCAGAATCAAAGAGAGTTTGACACAGGGCCAGTAACTGGGGAGAAAAGCAGATCTGAGATAAAAGACTGTAGGGTGTGAAAAACGCTGACTTAATGTGCATGTGTTTTAAGAGACATCTTTGTTTTGACTCTGCGTAACAAACCATCAGTTTGTGAGGTCTGGAAGGCCACAGACTATTCCGACTTTCATAGTAGTGCTCTGTTTGAAGCTGGTATTTCTATTTGGGGTCTAAGCCACACTGAACTTGCTCAAATAAACATTCTCCAAAGGAAACTGCCTTTTGAGATATTTAACTCTATACACAGCAAACTACAGTTGAAAGAACTGTAACAATTACTGCAAAATTTGTGTTTTAGTTGACTTATTTTTCAGTTTTTAAGCTACTGTTCATCAGGACCTCTGTCTTTTCCAGCACAACTGACCATGTGACTTAGCAGCAAACTTAGTAGCCTTAAGTTAAGGGTTGGAGGACTCAATGATCTTAAAGGTCTTTTCTAACCTAAACAATTCTATCATTGTATGATTCAACATTCAGTAGAAACTAAGTGAAACACAATCCTGTCTGGAAGCAGACTAAGTGGGGTTGATTTTTATACTTCCAGGTGTCCAAACTGTGCCACTGTCATGTTTTACAGTATATGTAAGTGTACTCAATTTATAATCTACCTGATAACAATGTACTTTAGAGATCCAAGATCTGTCCTGGGCTGTGGGACATACTAAGACAATTTCCTCATCAGCTCCAGGTCACCCTACCCTGTATTTCATTCTTCTGTGATACTATTGTATCTATTCTTTTCCTGAAGAAGAAATACTCTACATTTAATCTCTTAAATAAATATTCCTACTTTGTATAAATAATAACCAATGGCTAGAAACCAGAACCTCTGCACTTTGGTAGCTGGGACACTCTACCATTAGGTACTAGTAGGAACCCCACAGGCAGGGAGGCACCACCAGGGGTGACATCTTTATTATAGTATCCCAAATAAATGCTCTAATGATGACTTTCATAAAAGGAAGGAGCATTAACTGATACCAGAAGTCTGGTGTATCTACTGCCAAACCCAAAACTAATCTCTGGTATTCAGTAAACTATTTTTAGCCAGTGAATCTGCATTTCCACAAACATTCATGGTCTTAGGGCTTTTGCCATGCATGGAAAGAACATTATATTATTTTTCACATTCATTTTCTGGGGAGTCAGAAGCAGAATTCCCTCTGGTGACCATCTCCATTGTAGTGGGATGGTTCCCTAAAAAATTGTAATAGGTATTACTGAGTTGTATAGGTTCAACTGAATGTGTGAGAACTTTAAAGATAAGTTCTTAGCACTAGTCATTGCTTTTAAAAAGAAAGCACAACTTCCCATAAAAAAAGAATTAAACAAACAAACAAACAAAAAAAGGCAAACAGAAGAGCCAAAAGTATGCATTTTAAAAATAGCACTCTTGCTATCAGGGAAGATAGGAAGAAGACATGGGGAATGGCTGATTTTTGCATCTTTCGTGCTAGCAATGCTGCTGCTGCAGCAGAGACCTTGACAATTACTGGCATTGGTGGCACTTTGCCTGACAGGTTGAGAAACTAAGGATCTGCAGACAGTCCTCATTTCCAGTGGATTTACTTCAATGCACACAGCTTCCAGGATTTGGACTCTCCCTTCGCATTTCCTGTCATTAGTGTTGGGATGTCTATAGAACCACAAGATATACTTATCTAAGATCACCTCTTATTTGCAACCAGGAGAATACTACACCCCAAAATCTCATTGATGCAAATTGCAGCTGAGTTTTAGTGAAAACAGTATCAGCACCAAGACTACCTGAGAGGAAAGTTCTTGAACAGCTCTGAAAAGCCTTGAATGTTGAGGGAGTTCTCCCACAGGAAATGCTAGATGCAGCATCATTTTTATGGTCGTAGCTGCAGGAAGATTTACTAAATTTTAGTGTGCCAAAAAGGCACAGGAAAAGAGTAAACCTTTCCATTTTCTTGCAAGAGAAACCAAAGATACTGACCAATCTGAAATTCTAGCTTCCTGGGTCAAGGCATACCACACTAGCTAAGCAAAACAAACCAACAATTGAAATCTGGCCTTGGACTATTTGCTGATTCCTCACTTGATAATTTTGTTATGTTCCCTTCAATACATTAATATAAACTTTAAAAACGTATCTTCAACTATTTTTATATGGGGAATGTGCACAAATTACTGAAAATGGTTTCTCTAACACCATGATGCACAGTTACTTTCCCATGACTTAAAAGAAACAACCCTACAAGACATCTGGGGGTGAAAACAACCCAAAGAAAGATCCAACAGCATCGGATCTCTTGTAAAGCTGTCACTGAGCATTCATGTGCATCAAAAGGAACATGGGATGTTTGTTCCAGGGCTGAATATTTATAGTCATGATGAACTGGCTCCTGAGCCATGAGCTCTGCTGCCCTGTAACAAATTGAGGTTTGTCTTTCTGCATGAAAAATACAAAATCACAATTAATTCCAGAATTGTAGAAGTAACTATAAAAGTGGCAGAAGACAATTCATGAAGTTTGTCCTTTTTTTGTGGCATCTTCTCCCTTCAAAATGTCAGCCTACTAACACATCTCAAGAATACAGTGCACAGCAATATTTTAGGCACTTTTTTGAAGTTGGAAGAAAAACACAGAAAAGTGCTTTACAGCTGAAAAGTACAGAAATGTCAATTTTGGAAAACATGTTCCTAATTTCTAGCCTTCAGCACGCTGTATAAAGTCAAATTAATCATGCTTCATCTTGTAGGTCTTTAGATCTATGACATGAATCACATCAACTGAGAATTAGGGAAGTCAAGAGTATTTTACTTTTAACCCTTTCAGATTAGGAAGCACTTAGAAGCAGGAACATTGAGACAGTATCAGATATCCCCAGCATCTTCTTAACTTACACAAGGAATTATCCTGAGCTTTAAGTATTAGAGCAAAACCAAGACAACTGTCTCCCTTTATTGTGACATCCAGAGAAGTGCACACTGTGTGGCAAAGGACACCAGGGCAGCAGAAGGGCAGGGACCCAGCTGTGGAGGGTGTAGGCAGCACAGCTGCATCTGGGCCCACAGCTGGAGGGCATGAAGTCCAGAGGAAGGTGGAAGCCATTCCTGGTGTTTGGCCAGACAAGGGGCCCAGCTCATTCTTGGCCTAGAGCCAGGCCAGCCACACTAAACCCAGTGGCAGCAAGAGCTACATAGTCTGCTTCATGAAAGACTAAGAAAGCTCCAGAGCATATTTGAGGGGTGAGCTGAACACAGGAAGGTTTCCAGCTCTCATAAAGAGGGCAGATAGCAAAGATATGTCTCGTTTGTATGTAAGAGGCTGGGCTGGCTTTTTTCCTTATCAGGAAATAGGAGATGAACCCAAGAGTTCAGTTTCCACAAATATGCTTGGGGGAGAAACAGAGACTGACTTAAGGTTGGGGATGTGCTTTGAGTCCTGGCACAGGTGACTTAAGCAAACAAGTCCCTCTCCCTGCCACTCTTCTCCCCTCCTGCCACCCCTTCTATTGTAATAGCACAAGATCTGGAGGGAAACACAGTAGGGAACTAGTCCAGTCAAAAAAACAGTCCCACAAGGAATTTTTAAAAAGCCCAAGGTTTGATTCAGTTCATTGTGAAACTACATAAATACAGGCTTTCTGACAATGGAGAGAGTGGCACACACAGGATACGACAGCTGAAACTAGGTGGGGAGGAGGAAGAGGCTGCCAAGGCTCAAGGTGGCACTACCTTCTGGAGCAAGTATGCCTTTGCCAGTAGCTGCAATACTCCTGATAGCTTAGCAATAGTGGGTTCAAATACAATAGTGTAGTCAAAGGATTCACTATTGTAACAATGTATTTTTAATATATCCTCCAGAACAGTAATTTTTCTGTCTTTAGCTTTGAACAAAAAATAGGCTGAATTGTATTTTCTTCATTAACTAAAATTATGAAACAGGTAAGTCCTCTAATAAGAGAATAAATTCTTATAATTCTGTGAGATTCTAATATATTCAAATAATGATGATTTCTCTACAGATCTGTTGGCTACACTTTGAATTAAGAAGCTGCCAATAACCATTTAGAATTAATTTTTTTTAACATTTGAAATATCCCCTTTGAAACTGAAAAAGAAGCTCAGCAGTTTTTCTGATATTTTAAAGCTTATTCCAGTTCTTCATTAATTTCTTAAGTCTCACTAAAGCCTGAAAGCTAAGAGCTAGACTGGCTACTTGTAAATTATTTTCAGGGTCACAGCCCATGCCACAGCCAAATGAAGAAAAGAACAGAACAGGAGAGGTCCTCCAAAAATAAGAACAGCAAATCACTTTCAAGCATGTCAGCAAGTCTTTTTCTTTCTGGCTACACCTTGTGCAATGCCATATATTTACATAGTATGGAGATGCAAAAATAATTGTGTTACGACTATGGAGAAGTACAAATTTGTTAGAGGAAACAATCGTAGATGAAGCATTTTTGCTTCCCCTTCACTATCTTCCAAGTAACACTAAGATTTCTGGAATACTGCAGTTGCAATTGTTGATTATTTTTCCTCATGTCTGCTTTCATTCTGTCTTCAGAGTCAGTAATTTTTATCACAGCAGAAACACCAGAACACCATCGTTTCACCCTGCTGCAGACCTTGTCCCGTTCTGGGGAGAATACTCCCATCCTCGGGAGTATCAGATTCAGGCTGCCTCAGCACCCACACCTTGAACCGTTCACCACAGCCAAATTCCTCCTGTAATTCCCAGCCTTTTCTTCAATAATCCCATGCTGCTCCCCTGCATGCTTTTAAACATCACCACAAACACTCTCCCCACCTACTTACAAGCCAGGCTGTCTTGTTTATGCCTTAATACCCTTGATTTCTTCTCCTGTTCTCTTCTCGATCATTTTTCAGGCTACTTCAGTCATTTTGGTTTTCTCTGCCTATCTACAAGTAGATCTGCTGTTATGCTTCCCTGTAGTGCAATCCAGGCTCTTTTCAAGCTTAGTCTGGACGTTCATAGCGGTGAACTCCAAGGCAGTTGGTTTTGTTTCGCAAGAACAGGGGAAAAAAAATCAGGTTTGGTTGGAAAGGTTTAACACACTTTTGCCTGAAAGGCTACTACAACACATCTTGTGACTGAAAAACAAAGGTATTCAGAGGTCTTTCTAAAGTTAGACAGTACACTTAACTATCATTCTCAGTTCTTTCATTAACTTTTGTAGTTGGCAGGTCCAATTACACTAGGAAGTAACTTCTCTTGTGAACAGTTTTTGGGCCAAGTTCAGTCCGATACACTCTAAGTAAGAGTTCCTGACCCTGAGCGGGAGTCTCCATAAATCACTCCCAGCCCTTCCCTGTATTTGGGAATGATCTCTTAGCTTACCGAGGTCACCTCCCCCTTTTCAACAAGGTCTTTAATCTAGGCTTTGCTGTGCCACTGCAGTCCTCCCAGAGCCGAGGTTGGCTGTGCTCGGTCGGCGATCCACCCTGGCCGTTTGTGCCCCAGTGAGCTAAGCGCCCAGGCAGACTGCGCTCACAGCCACGCTGACTCACTCTCGCTCGGCCTCACAGGCGTCTACAGGACACTTTATCCGCTCCTTCAGCCGCCCCCTCCATGCCACCTTTGGGATTTGCTTCCCACAGCTCTAATCCTGCTCTCCCAGCCTTTGCCACTCCCTCCCACTTGGGATCCTTCCCACTGCCTCAGTGCCACAAGATTCTTCCGCCAACTCCCCCAGCACCCTCCAGTTCTCCTTCACTTCCCTCCGCTGCTTTTCCCAGTCCAGCCGCAGCTGACACTGTAAGGGAGAACCTGCATGTCAGAGAACTGCTGTGCTGTGTATTAACCCCTCCAACTCCTCTACTACAGCACTCGACTCACTACTTCATTGCTAAGAGGATTGTTATAGTTAAATATTTTATATTCTTAAGAGGCTCATCATCACCCTAGCCCTGACTCCAGTGCTTAGAAAGGTGTTAAAATGCCCATCCTGGTTACTGTTTGATCTCTTACACACCGAGCTTCAGTCTGGGCTGGGATGGAGAATGTGCAGTGAATCCTAAGAATGGGGTAGCTCCAAATTACACTGCAAAGTTGGAGCACATTCATGTCTGTGGTCTTTTTTGCCTCTGTTATTCAGGGCCTGGTTGGCTTCAGCATCATACAATAAAGCAGGACCGAGCAGTTACAGTAAAAAGCTGAAGGCTCAAGCTGCATCCAAAGCAGTCAGCACTGGCTGATAGCTGAGGCCAGTGGTGGGAGGTCCTTCCACTACAGCACAAAAGCACACAAAGTCTACCAACCATGAGGAATTCTAATGCATATTTAAAACTGAATAATTGTGAGGCAAGTTATATTAATTTAAATAGTTACAGTGGAGATTCTGAACCTAATTAATTCCTCCAAATAGTATAAATTAGTACCCACTGTAATCTCCAAGAAACAAGGGATCAAAACTTTAACAGCAATGAGCACATGAAAGCCCTGGATTACACCTTCAGCTTCTGGCTCCTGTTCTCAAACCCACCACTGCACATGAGGTGACAGAACGGAATAGAATAATTTCAGTTGGGAGAGACCTACAGTAACGATCCAGTACAGCTGCCTTAATTGCTGATCTAAATTGCTTTTCTCCCTCCACAGCTCCATGGGAAATAGCATTAGTAACTTCTTTGATAAAGTGAGATCTGCTGGAAGTAAGTACTGATGGGTCTTATTTTCTAATAGTGTTCTCCACCATTACGTATTAGGATCCTTTCCTCCCCCCCACTAAAAATCACATGCTTAACAAACATTCGACAGCTGGTGTCCAAAAGTCAGAGCCAGTCATTCTCTCAAAGGCCAAACTGCTTCACTGAACTCGTGTCAGCTGGTACTTAGTAGGATTTTTAAATTCAATTAAATTAAGAGACAGATTAGGGCTATACTAGAATCAGAAAGGAATCTTAAAAAGGCATAAAATCTCTTTATATTTATTAAGCAAACTGCAATATTTTCCTTTTATGTTCCTGTTGAAAAACAAAATATTCAGAAAAGTATCATGAAAACAAGAAATTTAAAAAACCCTAAAGTTCACATGAGGCACACTCCCCCTTCCCCTCCCCACCGCAGCAACAGGACTATCTTGACACCCATCCCACTTTTAGCCTTCCAACACAATCAGCAAGGCACCATTTACAGCTAGGCTGAAAAATGAGGTCTTCAATACATTTTGCACTCTAGCACTCCACCACAGCCACTCTTCCTTGTATATGAGAATAAGCAGGTTATATATACCCAAGTAGGCACAGACAGTAAAAGAAAGGCCAACATCAGTTGTACAGTTCCGCTAGGACATCAAGTCTGGAAAATGACCGCTCTGCTGGGAACTCCTGGGTTATCCCAACAGTCATTAATTAACTCCCTTTCCTTTCATGCACATCAAGTCCAAGTCTGCAAGGTTTAACTGAGCCTGTATGCTCTCACCCCTGGGATGCACGTTGCAACAAAGCCAAGAAGCAGAGGACCAGGTCAGTCAGCTCTGTCTTTAAAAGCAAAGGATTATTTCTTGGCATTGTTTCTTTGAGTTGTTTTTTTTAGTTTGGTTGGTTTGTTTGATTTTCTGTTTGTTTTTGTTTTTTTCATTTTGAAAATTAATTTGGGGGTTATGAACAATTATGCTCTTGCACATTAATCACTGTGATCTAAAATTTTCACATGAAGAAACAACACATGGAAATATTAAAGCACTCATCTTACGGACATGGATCTGAGAACTGTTTAATAGCAGTCAGTGAAGGGGTAACATTGTGCTTTTAATCTACAGTTTAAAAATAATGATTTGTATATCTACTTAGTAAAACAATAAAATTAAGAACAGAAACTGGTATTAGGAAACAGTGAAAATGTATTAATTAAACACATGATGCTTTTCAAAGCTATATACTTAATGAGCCTAGATAGACACCTATGGTTAGGAGGGTCTTAAAAAAAAATAATAAAAAAAAGAGAATTATTTTCAAATTATTTCTTTTCTTTTTTTTTTTTTTTTAAATTTTTGTCTGCTATACTGTATGCCTTGCTTTGGTGTTCTCTCTGCTGCCAACTTAATGTTTTACCAGTATGTTAATGCTTATGTTCTTTTCAAATGCTTGGCATTATAGTGAGATCTCATATCTTTCCTCAAATTAAATTTTGCTCCACATACTCCACATGTATACAGATGAACATCCATGTGCTGCTCCAGTTGCTCATTATTTGGGAATATCTGAAAGCAGACCTGGCATATAGTCTCTCCAGCTGATAAGTGAGATATCATATGCCGTACATGGTCATGTTTTCGGAAGTTTCCTTGATCACAAATGGAACAGACATACCTGGCCATGCCTTTGTGCATATCATTGTGGAGCCGCAACTGGCGCTCTCTTAAGAACTGCTTCCCACATGTCTGACAAACAAACTGTTTTTCCTTGGTATGAACAGTATAGTGTTCCCGCAAGTGGCAACGCTGATAAAATCCTTTCCCACAAAGATTGCAGAAATGCTTACGTCTGTGATCCCTCTCGTTCTCTTCCATCATGGAGTTCTTGAACAGATCTTGCTCCAGGCAGTTCGACATATGTTCAACCACTAGGTTTTCAGTTTCAAAACGCTGACCGCAATTAGGGCATCGGAAAGGACAGGCAGAATGCTTGTATAACTGTTTTTTTTGAAGGCTATTCATTTGGAAGTGACCATCCCTGAAATCCTCTAGCATCTCTGCAAACATCATGTCCCTTATTTCTGACTGCTCCTCAGGGTTTTCTTCCAAGTCCATTTTCTCCTCAGAATTTCTGATACCGTTCATAGTCAGATCCTGGGGTTCTCCACAAGTCTGTGCATGATCCTGTAACTGCTTGCCTTTGACCAGTATTTGACCGCACTTGCCACAAGCACATATATTTTCTATGTGTTTGGATAAGTAATGAGAGGACAAATCTTCCTCGGTGATTGTTAGCCCACAAAGTTCACAGGGAGTGTTCTCTGTGTCTTCCTGTACCGAAGGAGCCTTCCTGTTAAGGTGTCGTGGACTTTTCAAACACTTTCTTTCATCCTCATCCATGGATAAATGGGGTTTTAAAGTCTTCCGAGCATTTCTCTTCTCTCTGATCTCTTCCTCAACATAGTATCTGTAAAGTGGCTCTTCCTGTTCATCATCTAGGTCATCATTATCAGATGACTCATTGCAGTCTTTATCTGTCACCTTAATAATATTAAAATCCTTCAGCTCATCTACAGGATTGTCCTCCGGTTCCACCTTGATGACAATCCTCTTCCTCTCAGATGCTCTACTTCCCTCTTCACCTGATGCCTCAGAGGCAACAGTGCTGCTTTTTCTGCTTGTGATGTTTGACACAGGAGATGAAGAATCTTCCACAGCTTGGCTTGAGTCTCCCTTGTATTTTTCTGTTTGCGTGGAGATTATTTTAGAAGCAGAGTCCTTTTCATTAAAGTCTACTTTTTCAGTACTGTAGTACCTGGCACTTTGGTAGGAATGCCTGTTAGTGCACGTTAACACATGCTCATCCAGTAGCTTTTCACAGCTAAAACTAAACCCACAGCTGTCGCAGGTGAAGCTTCTTCCAAAACGGCGTGAGTGAGACACACGCTCCTTTGTGTGAGAGAACTTGGCCGTGGTACTTTTTTTACAGACATCAAACAGTTGTTCAGGGAAACTGCTTAGCTGCAAAGTTTCTTCATCAGGCTCTTTGTTATGGGATGTATTTACTGTTGAACTTGGCGGCTCTATGCCCCACCTGTTTGTTTCACTGCCATTTCTAGCAAGTGCGTCTTCATACATTCTTACACCAAATATCATTTTACTACTCTGGGTGCTAGAAGCAGAAGAGGAACATTTTAAGCTAGACGAGTCTGTATCCTGTATATCTTCTAGACATTCAGGTACATTATACAGCTGTAAATAGTTCATGGCCACTTTAAATTGCTCGAAATTGGCAGGGGCCGTCATGATTTTTCCTAAATACATGAACTGTAAAATAAGATCAAAGCATTCGGCGCTAATCTTCATGTTGCTTAGATTCAGCTGGGCTGTAGTGTGTTGATGGTTCATAAAAAACATTCTAAAATAGGAGCTGCATGCAGCAAGGACTGCTTTGTGTGCTTGAAAATAAATATCATCGATAGCAATACAGCAGTCGCAGAGAAAGCCCCACTCTCTTTGGTTGTTCAGCTGCTGAAGGACATAGTTGCTGTGGCTGGTTCTCGCCATCTTGTAATCCACTTAGAGCCCTGCATAAAGAAGAAGACATCTGTTAAATCATGAGCATAAAAATAAAAATCTACTGAAACACAGGGAAGAACTGCCTTCTTTTTCTTCTCTAGATCTTTCTATTCTCACACAGTTTGTGGTACAGCTTCCTGTCTGGAGATCTTTGCTGGTAACTGCTTACGAATACTGATGCCAGTGAAAACATACATGACTCCATGTTCTCACCACTAGACTTACAAGACTATCAAACTAATAAACATACTCACCACACATGTCAATCAGAGCAGCGCTGCTAGAATATGAATTAGCAAGGATATCTAAAAATCCTACAACCAAGATTTTCAGATATGCATTCTGAATGCAAAACTTCAAAAACTTCACAGGGTAGGCTTCTATAAGATGGCCCCAGGACAACACCTATTCAAAGTAAGCTAACAGTAAGAAACCACTCTTTGGTTCCAACTCGCCTTTTCCACCTGTCAGTCCAACAGACATACGACAAAACATATACTGTAAACCAAGCTGGGCTCGTTTCCCTCGCCATTGAAGAAAACTCTTAAGATACATCAGTGGAGTATCCACAAAAACTGTTATCTATGCACTTTTTGCTCATCAGGTTAGCTCAGGAACAGTCTCTATCTTATCTGCAAGGCATCTTGCAAATCAAGAACTGCAAACTACAGTGTATTCTCAGAAGCAGAGGGCAGCCTGTCTGTGATGGCATGTCCCACCTACCAGCCCGCTGCAGATGGTGACCAGGCTAGCTGTGCAACAGCCGCATGGACTGCAGAGCAGCAGGAAGTGGTGCACGCTGTGCCTCCAACTGCTCTCAAAACCACTCATTCAGAGCACTGTAGCATAACCAAAGCATCCAGATGGGAGATCAGACAAAGAAAAACCCAGCAATGAACTGCCAGGATGGAGCCACTGTAAAATGAAACTTCAACAAGGGAGGACAAGACAGAGTGAAATGCCTGTGAGTGCTGCAAGGACTAACTTGTCCTCAAGTGAAAAGAGGAAGAAAACATTATGTTAACAAAAGCATCCAGAAGAAATGTGTTGTAGGCAGGAGCTGTGCATTTGATTTAGAGAAGATAAACGTAACCAAACACGACCACATCCAACAGCCAGTCACTTCTCACTTTGGAATACCTTTACTAATATACAGGCAGGGCAGGGAGAAAACAACAGAAGGTATAAAGAGTTCCCTAACTGAAATTAAAAACCCAAGGCAATAACAAGCATTCTGATAGTTTTGAAATAATTTGCATCATTTGTAAATTATGCAAATAGCTATTAGAGATTTGTACACATGAAGTACTGGCTAGCAAACAACATAGCAAACAAAAAGACATTTTATGACTTGGTGAAATGTGTGGATTGGTTTGTAACCGTTCTTTCAAGGGTTTAAAATTTAAACAAAATATACACAAAACCACTCCCCATTTCTTTTCCCCTGACAGCTTAGACATCCTAGAAGTTGGGAAACAGATGCAGAAATTAAATTCCACAATTAACGCTGAATTTGCAACTCTTAAGTGTTGCCTGGCCTACTAAGTAGCAAACCTAATGTTCAATTCACTGTTCTTCATTCTATGAAGGGCTGCCATGGAAAAAGACATGTTCAAGCTCTCAAGACAAGAACATGCTCACCCCATCCAGCAATACTGCCTATTGCCAGTTTATACAGCAGTAATTACACATTACCACCAGCATAGAACCTTTTCTAGCAAAAGGAACCTCATGATTTGGGTTGAACTGCTCTAATGATGAGCATGTTAAGTGGCAGATGCTCCTCTCCTCAACCCAGTCCTCCAAACCCTAAACTCAAGGCAAGAATACTGCCATAATAATTCTGGCAAGTTTGGCCCAATAATGTCTAGTGCAGAAATTTAATCAAATGAAATTAATTTAATAGCTTTCTTACTAACTCATACAAGGGTGGCTTTGAAAGTAGAAGAATCTCTGAACAATTTCATGTCTTTTCTAAGAAGACTGATTATTGACTAGGCCACTAGGTGAGATCAGGCATTTCTGTGAAACACAGCAAAGCTCTCAGAGTCAAGTAATTATTAAAAAGGGCACTTCATATTCTTCGAAGTGCTAATGTGGTTTGGATTTGAGGTAATTCATTAGAAATTCAAATCTAATTCAGTATGCTGCATCAAGTGTTAGCAACAGCAGTTGTATAATGACAAAGAACTGAATTCCACATTGTAAGAGTGAAAACCAAGAAAGTGAGAAGATGCAGTCTAAGGCACCATTGCCCTCTTGGTATACGAACTGCCATCCAGACAAGAAAAGGCTGAGGACAGCTGGTTCTAATCTCACCCTTATAAACAGGCAGGTTTATTTTTTCATTTACTTTTTTTTTTTTTGTATACCAGAAGAACTCCATCATATTGTCCAACAGTAGAAGAGCAGTAGAAGCAACAAGCCAGTACTAAAAAGGTCACCAAGTATGCACACACCTGCAGACTAGGGTATTTCCACAGGATAGGAACAATCTGGCAGCCACTGGAGTGACAGCACACAAACTCTTTTCTAAGTTTCTTTTGAAAAAAAGTGAAATATATTTCCGCTTTTGACAGGGGAAATCTTGCAGAGCTTTCAGTGCTGCCCTGATACACAACAAGGAGCCTCTGGCAATGCCCATCCTTCTGCCACCACTCTGGAAAAAAAGCAGGCAGAGCATGAGGTCACTTGCCCAAGATGGCAAGGTGCTCAGATACATACCCAGCCTCTGTTGTGGTAGTAATACAAGTAGGTATTAAAACAGAGAGTGTTTAAAGTTAGTTATGTAAATGAAAGTACTGGCATCCTCCCTCTGGATGCTGTATTAACCTGTTGTATGTAACTATATATTTACAGCTGCCAACACTTCCCACTACAACAGCCTGTGTTGGGCTATTTAAAACTTTGACACGTTTCAACCAGCAAAGGCAAAACTTCCCTTCTGAACTGTCTGCTTTGGACTGGGTTTGGTTTATTTTTCCCTCTACAGAAAATTTCAATCAAAACTATTCCAAAAAAAGAGGTTAAGCAAAATCTTTCTTACATGTGGATTATTATTTTTTTCTTCTAAAAATAAAGTTTCTCTTCCAGAATTTTGGAAGAGAGACCACTTATGGGAGAAAGCGGTAGGCCCTGGATATGTTGTTATATAAAAATCTGGCAGAATTTGGGCAAGCTATAAGCTTGAGGGAGTGAATAAGATAAAAATTATCAGCTTGCTCACACTTAACACTTTTTTCAGTTAGTAAAATCTCACAGCCTCACTGAGAACATTTCATCCTCCTGTAGCTCCTTTGTCCAGAGGGGCCTGTCTGTGCCATGGCACCCAGGGTGAAACTCCTTTTGCACAGAGTTCTGACACAATTTTAAACTACAAGAAGGTAGAGTCAGGCTAGATATATGGAAGAAATATTTTACAATGAGGGTGGTGAAATACTGCAATAGTTTCCTTAGACTGATCGTAAATGCCCCATCCCCGAAAATATCCAAGGTCAGGTTGGACAGTGCTGTGAGCAACTTGATCTAGTTGAAGATGTCCCTGCTTATTGCAAGGTGTTGGACTCAAGAGATTCACAGATCACATCAGGTTGGAAGGGACTCGATGACCTTTAAAGGTCACCGCCAACCCAAACCATTCTATGTGCCACCTCCACAAAGTCATGAACCAGCAGCAGAGTTTGCTGAAGACTGCTCCACATGAAAACTTGCCACTGTGTGTTAGCATCCCTCCTGGCAACTAGATGGAAAAGATGCCCAGTTTTGGCTGATGGAAGCCAGACCCAGGAACATGAATATTGAAAATGCAGGAATACTGGGAAACATGAGGGAGGGGAAAACCCCCGGAAATCAAGGAGGGCAGGGAGAGGCAAGCTGGAAGTAGGATGTTGAGCCAAGAAGAGGGGACTTTGATTAAAAAGCAGCAGTGGGAGTTCAAAATGGGTGCAGTGAGGGTCTAAATGGCGAAGGGAAAATGCTTGGCCAAGGGTCTGGGAAGAGCCAAATTGCAGGGCTGAAAATACCAGAAGTGCTTTCACTGGGGAACCCATCAAAGTTGGAACTAAACCCCAGATTCCCAGTTCTGCTGTCCCCTTGCCATCAGGAATTATCACAGGCCCACTGACAAATTTCTTTCAATGAAGAGCAAACTCAGAAAATTATTATTTACCATTATTTTGTTACTTTAATTGCTCAAATGGCAGAGACCTGCATTTATCACCCATGTGGGTGGCTCAGTGCGGCAAACTATTTTTGAAGTTTGCCTTGGTCAAAAAAACAGGTGTTAGAATAAAACCAAGTCTTTTTTTAAAGAAAACACGAGGTTTCAAAGTTAACTGTATACACAAGAAATATCATGATTAATGTAGGATTAAATCAGCTGCCATTTTAAAATGTATTGTGGTATAGTCTTCCACCCCTGCTCTTACCAAAGGCTCCCTTCCTCGCTCAGAGCATCCTCTGAATCTGTCCAGGGATGGATCTGAGCAGTAACACCAGAAGATCCTCATTCATCTGGCACAGCATTTGGAGGATATGAAGTGAGTAAGACAAGGGAGTAAGAATCTCACAGCGATGAATACTGACTTGGAAAACAGCCTCCCACTTCGACCAGTGCCAGGACAGATAATTTGTTGTTTTGGGGTTTTTTTCCAATAAGTCCAGCTTATGTTTTTTGGATGTCCAGTTTCTTCACTTGGGGAAACACAACCAATTGAGGCCAGTCACAGCTATCCTCTCTATGTATTAATAACCAAATATCTTGGGAGATTAAAACTCTACGCATACTAGTTTGGCAATCCAAAATGTTTAAGGATTTCTGATCCTCTCTGACTCTTGCCCAACTGACTAGCACAATGACTTTGTGAACCGCTCACATACCATAGTCACAAATGTCACAGGAAAGTCAACGAAGAACCCAAGTAACTCCCTCTTCGGTAATGCTCCCTCTGTGCAATAAGCACAGCTAGAGGCCACGCTGTAAGCAATACTGCATGATGCAGAGGCGTTCTTAGTAAGTCAGATGAGCATCTGATATGAAAACTAAAAGTGAGGATACCAGAGTTAGGTAACTTAGATTTGCAAACTCCAAGTCTCCATATGCATTTTATTTTCCAAGTAAATGTTTAAGACTGCCATGCTGTGATTCAAGCTGTCTGCTATCAGATTTTTCCTTTTGAGTCACCACCCAAATATTATTCTGATGTTAGCAGGTAAGCTCAACTACGCTAACCAGATAAATTGTTTCTAAGTTTACTAACAGGAAAGAAGAGGTGTTTACTATAGAGCCACACTTCTTTTTTTTTTTTTTTTCCCATTTCCTCACATTTTAAATTTTCCAAGATGTATTAAAACTAAAGAAGCAAAAAAAGTCCTCATGCAAAGAACCGGTAAAGATCTTTTGCTAACTTCTCTGTCTTTAAAAAAGATGTACCACAAGGCTCAGAAGTTAGGAGTCTTTTGGCTCCTAAAATTAGTAGGTGGTTTTCAAAACCCAGCATTTCCACTGCTGAGCAAGCAAAAATGGAGCACTTACATGCTTAGTTACTGGCTGCCTTTTTTCTTTTTTTTTCTTTTTTTTGAAACCAAGAGCAGGCTGGACAAAAGTATAATCAGCGAGTGAAGAATTTGGTGCTAATAGAAAACAAGACTGGAAAACCTCAAGAAAACAACGCCCAGTTATCCAAAGGAACAAGCACATGGGCAGCAGAAAGCAAATTCCCCATCGCAGTCTGACACCATATCCCCCACCCTGGAGCAAACTCCCAAGAACTCTCCTCCCTGAAGAGTTATTTTGCCTCTCTGAGTTAGATCCACCAAAGAATCTAGACTCCTTAATGATAGCATTTACATGCTCAGAAGAAAATCTTCTATAAAATGCCTAATTTCTGCACCTGATGCCCAAGAAGCTTGGGCGTGTGGCTACTCCACAAACCAGGAAGTTGTAACAGGCTACAACTTTTATCTAGCTGTACCGGAGACAAAGCCACTCAAGAATGCTCCAGTACTGTGGACTCCAAGAAGCTGACTCAGTTTACACAAACACTGAAAGAGAATATTGACCACCATCCACTTCAACAGCAGGTATGATTAAGATGAAGTTTGCATTGCAAGCACAACCTTGAACATGAACAATTATGGGAATTCCATATACTGCCGGGGAAAAATCTAATTAAGATCCATTATTCAGGCTATGTAGGACCGAAGGTATAATTTATCCTCCTCCCATAGCCCTTTCAATCCATTGCCTTCAGGCGTGCTCATTGCAGAGCCCTTTCCAATGATGCAGATACTCATCTTCAGACACATCCTGATGGCTGAATCAACTAATTTTAAACAGACTTGTGGCCAACGTATAGAAACAACTTTCAGCTGACACTTGGGATAGATCTGAATGAACCAGGGAAAGGCAAGATGGTCCAAAACCTCCAAACACAGGCTGTATATATTCAGTTCCTCCTCAGCAGGCAGTTCTCTACTGATTCAGCATCCATGTCTCACAAATCAGAAATAGCCATCAAAATTTAGCAAGTTCTGATTCTGAGCTGCCAATTGAGAATTAGTTAAGATGTATTAGGTTAGGCGATACTATGCAAGAACACACTTTGAAAGACAAGGAATAAGGAGACAGAAAAGCCTGAGTGAATAAATTAAGGAAACTCGGTTTTCACTAAAGCTCTATCTCAACATCAACCAACTTTAGATCAGATCTTCTATGGAGTAAAGGACTAGAGAGAGTTTAGTCTTTTACAGTGACTTGCTAGCCACAAAGGATTACTCTAGAAAGTCACTGTTATCTTTTATCTGACACCTTTACAGTTGTAAAAGTTGTCAGGCAACTTGATATGTTTAAAAAAACCCTGAAAAACCCAAACTAGTAGGGGAAAAAAAACACATTAAGACACCCCATTTATGCTTTGTAGCAGAAAGATGAGCTTTTTTAATCTGGGCTCTCCAAATTATCCTTTCAAATTCTTGGTGGTTTAGCCGTCTCTTGAGACCCTCAAGATACATATGCGTTCCAGGAAACCATCCTTGTCTAAATACAAGTTGTACACTGGCTTAGTAACTTGCTGGGAGTACATGGATGAAGCACACTAACTCGTGACACACAGGTCAGGCTACAAGCTACTGATCTTAAATGCTTCACTTGAAACATTAAAAACAAAAAAAACCAAAAAACCCACAATACAGCCTCCATCCAACAAAATAGGTTTAATATGGGGGTGGAGGTGGTGGGGGGGTGGGGGGAAAGGCAACAGCCTGCTAATTTTAGAGCGTTAAAATGGCACAACAATCACAAAGAAAAAATTAGTGGACAAATTTGAGGATATAAATGGTCTTCATGCAAATAATGTCAGTGGTTCTGCCCACATGCTGTGTCTGCAGCAGAACTCTTTGGGTGATGCTATCTACTGTGTCCAAGCAAAGGCAGAGCAGGACAAACCAAGCCCTGAGCAACTACTGGTCAAACTTAAAAATGCACCAAGGGCTTCTCATGCTCCGTGTATGTGAGGCCCAGAGAGACATCAGTGAAAGGTCTACCTGTAACAACTAAGAGGAATCAGGAATCTTCCATTATCTCAATTCTCAGCAGTTATGCTTTTCCCATAGAGCACGTAACTAACTATAAAGTCTTCGTCCATCTCAGACTTTCAGGGCTCTCCATTGTCAGCAACAAGAGAAATCTGTGAAAGAAGCACTAACCTCATTCGGGTAAGAAAAAGATCTAGAAGGCCAGATGAGCACTGTCAATGTAAAAGTCCTGTGCCAGTGACAACACTGGTGGAGCCTGATGAAGAAAAGACATGTGCAAGCAGAGCTGAAGCATCTGTTAAGCCTGTGATCATATTCCACACAAAACTTTCCAGGTACCAGAAAGGGGCTTCTATTACTTCAAGCTTCCCACGCAGCACCGTAATGAAGGTACACAACCACCCCTCATCCACACGATCCCCTGCCCTGGTGCCTGTTGGTTCCCCACTACCTTGAGCAGCAGCAGAGTGCAACAAACATGACTCCTCGGGTCTTCTGGCTAGGCATTCAAAAATCTCTCCACAATCCTGTCAGCTCACAATGCTGCTGCCTAGGGAAATCTCTGCCAGAGCTGCAACCGCTCACATTTGGCTGGTTTTCCCCACAGCCATATGGTCTCAACGCCTCTCCCCCACTTGCCATGAAAGCTCAAGTTGTAATTCGGCAAAAATGAGAAGCCCGCATCACCCCTGCTCACGGCTGCTCTGTGGGTTTTTCCAAGAGCTCTAAGGAGGAATGTTAAACAAACACCTTTAATTAAAGGAATGTTTGTTTAATGTAATTAAATGCCTAAGGAAAATCACACTGTTGCAACCCCTGATAGTTTTGCTCTACGTGCTGTACTTTGCGATACTCTAGTGCAAGAGAAATAATGCAAATGACATAATCTGGCAGTAAATATCCAAACATTAAAGAGCATCTCGGACATGCTATCCATTTACCAATGCCTACGTGTCAAGAGGAACAGGCACGCATCTGTCAGCCGACAAATAGGCTGAACTTGGGAATCCCAGTTACACAAAGTCCTGAAAGCAGAAAGGAATAAAAAACAAGCCCAAATCCCACAGTATTTTCAGTCTGCTCTCCTGTACTCTTTTTACAACCTTTCTACCCAAGGACTCCCTTCAGGAATGAGACTTTCGGCACGGCTCCCAGAGCGACACAGCGCTTGTTTTAGGTGACAAAGCTATTCCCAGTGCTTCCCAGCCGCCTCCTTTGCACTGCCAACCCCGAGTGAAACCCAAATCTCCTGCCTGCCAGGGCGGAGCGTTCCATCCAAGCTGCAGCTCAGTTCTTCGCTGAACTACTGCAACTCTCTCGAAGTTTTGGGGTGGCTTTTTTTATTCCAGGAGAAAAAAAAAAAAAAAAAAAAAAA
>VWZI01009198.1:958476-979046 GCA_013396835.1 Psilopogon haemacephalus
AATCAGTGTGCTCGCAGGATCCACCGGTGGTTACAGCAAGCACTCAGGCCGCAGACATTGGTGAAAAAGCCAGATCCTATCTTCACGTCCATGCTCATGAGAAAGCAGACCTCTTAGAGGGCTTGGGAATTTTTTTTTTTTCCCCCTGTTAAAACTCCTCAAGAGAATAACCAAATCCCATTTGTACCAATTGCTGAGTTACTGAGCAAATAACGCTCTACCACAGGGTGGTTTAAAAATCCAAGTACCCCAGCCCTGGGTGAGGTCTCCAATACCCCAGAGGAAAAAACACCTTCTCCCCAAAAAAATCCCGGGAGGGGGTGAGCTTGGTCCCTCCCTTGGGCTGCGGGCACGGGTAGCACCAAGCCGCACTACAACCGCGCAAGGTTCCGCGCTCATTTTTTCTTGCAAGCGCGGCGGGGCCGGGCCCGCCCCGACGGCGGCAGGAAGCGCGGGGGGGGGCAGCGCCCACCCCATCCGCCGGGCTGGCAGCGGGGGCGGGCGGTGCCGAGCTGGGCTCAGCGCTACGCTTCCGCACGGGTAAGCGGCTGCGCGGCCGCGGGGGAGCCGCGGGGGGCCGGCCTGGGAGGGGAGGGCAGGGCAGGGCAGGGCGCTGGGTACGGTCCCGCAGCGTCTGCGCTCACCGCCTCCCCCTGCTGCTTCCACCAGCGCCGCGCAACAATTCTCAGCGGAAACAATAGCAAATATCAGCATTTATTTGCAAAGGGGCCGCTGGCGAGGCGGGGTAAGGGCGGCTGAGCCTGGCACAATGGGGGCTTTGTTGAGGTGGCACAGGGTTGGCTCTGTGCGCCTCAGCCGCCCAGCTGCGTGCTGCCGCCAGCCTCGCTGATCTTCGCGCCCCCGCCGCGGCGGCTGCGGGGTAGGCAGCGCAGGGAGCGATGGCGAGCGCGGGTTGTGATGCCATGGGAAGCACGATACGGAGGTAGAGAGAGGACGCTGGGCAGGTTTAAAGTTGTTACCCGTACAGCGCGGAGTGCAGCTCGTTCGTAGGAGGAACAGCTCTGCTTGTAGCGGCCACGTGGGAAATCCCGGGGGCATTTGAGCTCGTTGGCCGTGGATTTGGGCACTGGTGGTGGTGTCGGCAGGAGGAATTACTAAATCAGTGTGCAGGGACCGTTAGGAGAAAGATCTGTGAAGCCGTGCTCCTTGCCCCCATTTGAGCCTTCACGACTTCGGTGTTTTCTTTTCGAGATGACCTTCTTGTTCTTTGCTCTCAGGCACGCCATGGACAGTACCGGCCACAGCGTCCTCCTTCTCCAGCAGCTGAACATGCAGCGGGAGTTTGGTTTTCTGTGTGACTGCACAGTTGCCATAGGAGATGTTTACTTCAAAGCCCACAGAGCGGTGCTCGCTGCTTTTTCAAACTATTTTAAGATGATATTTATTCATCAGACGAGGTAAGGACGCACAGCTCTCCTTTTAACCACTCTGATCAATTTCCTGCTTTTTCCCCTTTCTAAAGGTAATTGAAGTCTTAAAGAGCATAAATGGGGATGTTCGATGTCTCAAGATTATTTTCCTAATGCAGCACACGTCTTGACTAAACATTCCCAGTGCAGAATAAGCTGTCCTTTAAAAGCACCCTCTTAGTCAGCAAATGGCAAAATCAGGCCCCACATTTTGGTGATGAGACATCTATGTGACCAAAGGAAATAAACACCTAAGTACCACAGACCTCTTGCAGCAAGGGGTATCCATGTTCCTCCTGTGCATATGCAGCACATCCATTACTTTTTATTAGCTCCTAGGCAAGCTTGCTGGGTGGGACTGTGCCTTCTGGCAGGATCTCCAGGTTGGAAGCAATCAAGAAGCCTTGTAGCAATTATGTGCTTCAGACTCTTGCAGATAAGGGCCAAGACTGAGATAGTCTATTTATTTCAAACTGCAGTTCAAATACTTCACCTGCTTGGCTTAGGAGTGGTTCTGCAAGTATAACAATGGTGGTGCCAAGGTCTAATCTCACCTCTGACCTGGAGCTTGCTGCTTGTAATCGATTAAACCCTCCTCTATTCCCCTCTCTTGTTGATGGTTGTGGTCATCTCCAGCACCTTTTCAGTATTACTTTTAGCCATTGGCCATGTAGCCCTTTGGCTGGATATGAGAAGATTAGTTAACTTCCTTTCTGAAAGGTGTTGTTTACTGACACTTAAGTGCAAAGCCCATAAAGATTACACAGTAGCAGCAGCTGAATTTATTACTTAAACACAAATACTACTTGTCTTGTGTTATTAGCCACCATAGTGGTACGCACCAGTGATGTGCAGCATGTGTGGCATTGCTGTGGTGCCATGTGGCAGCAACTGGCTATATGTGCAAGTGGTGGGATGACCAGGGCCTGGCTGCTCTCGTTGTTGCTGGCTGCAGTTGTGCACATGGTCTACATAATCGCAGGGATAAATAGAGGCAGAAACTGGGCATGTGCGCTTATGCACAGCTTGGTGGGGTGCTGCTGGTGAGCTAGGAGGCAGGCAGTAGTGCACAGGCACTAGCAGCAATGGTAGTGTAAATGGAGAGGCAGGTAAAGGATTGTGACTTATTTGGAGCCCTGTATGTACTTAATTGTCTGTCTTGTTTCAGTGATTGCATAAAGATTCAGCCTACAGACATCCAGCCGGACATATTTAGTTATTTGCTGCATATCATGTACACTGGGAAGGGGCCAAAGCAGACTGTCAGCCAGAGCCGGCTGGAGGAGGGCATCCGTTTTCTACATGCAGACCACCTCTCCCACATTGCGGTCGAGATGAACCAAGTGTTCTCCCCAGAGCCAGTGCAGTCTTCAAACTTGTATGGCATCCAGATCTCAACCACACACAAACCAGCAAAGGAACGCCTGGGAGTGAAGGAGAGTCTGCCCAAGGTGGGCAGCAGGTCCACTGCCCAGGGTGATCACCCACAGCTGCAGCTTTCTCTGGCCATTGGCTTGGATGACAGCTCCCTGGACCAGCAGGTTGCTTGCCCCTCCACTCAGCCTGCTGCTCTCACCAAGCCAGCAGAAGAGCATCCAAAGCTATCTGTCTCTGTAAAGCAGGAGAGGTGTGATTCAGAGCCTGTAGTGTCCCAGAGCTGCACCCCTCCTTCTCCAGAGGTAACAAGCCCGATCTTTGCCAAAGCTGGCCTCAAAGTGCACTTGTGCCACTACTGTGGGGAGCGATTCAACTCCCGGGGTGGGCTGCGGCAGCACTTGCACACTCACGTATCTGGCTCACTGCCATTTGGTGTGCCGGCCTCCATCCTGGAGAGCAGCGACCTGGGGGAGGTGCAGCCTCTGGGGGAGGTGCAGCCTCTGGCTGAGGACAGGGAGGCAGGGGATGGCCACCGGATTGGGGCCTTCCTCCTTAAAGATGATGAGCATCAGCTGGAGCATCCGAGCTGCAGTGACCTGGAGCCTCTACAGATCGGCCAGCTCTCCCTCATCTCCAAGGAACATGAACCAATGGAGTTGAACTGTAACTTTTCCTTCTCAAGAAAGAGAAAAATCAGTTGCACTGTCTGTGGCCGCACATTTTTCCGTAAGAGCCAGCTGCTTGAGCACATGTACATGCACAGAGGGAAACAGCACAGATACAGCCGCTGCCAGCGGCTGGAGAGCCCTGCAACCCCCAGGTTTCATCCTTACTGTGACAGTGAGAGCATGGGGAAGAGTTCCAGTTTAGCCCAAGACCACTTAGATGAATGTATACTGGAGTCAGATCTCATCCAAGAAAGCGTTGATACAATCCTGGTAGAGTAGTGCTCTCCCTGTATAGCCTTCAGATGCTGAAACTGGATATTTTGGCATTTTCCACTGAGTGACCAGCTGCTCTCTGCAGCCGATTCTCTTCAACCACCATTCTCATCACCCCAGAGATAACTGTGAAGAACCGTATACTTCAGTTTGTGTACTTTCTTTTTTTTTTACTTCTCTAACCTATAAACTCAAGCTAATTCCTGTCTAAGTCCTTCTTGGAAGCCTCCATGTAACTCAGTTACTTTTTTTTTTTTGCAAATGTGAACCTCTTCTTGCTCTGCCTTACTAGAGTTCAGACTACTGTATTGCTGGGTGTGAGGTTTAAACATCATCTAATATGCTGTCTGGTGCCTAGAACTTTGTATCCTGTAGAATTGCTCTTCTGAAACTAGATGGGGGGGAGATGTAGAGGGAAATGTGTATGGTGTTTCCCAAACAGTTTTAGGCTTCAATTAAAATAAATATTTCAAGGAGATTAATCCTGAAGTTTGTGTTGTGTAAGTGCAGTTTATAAATCTCCGCATAAATACATGCAGGAGCTCTAAAGCTGATCTCAAGGGAACTGGCAGCATTGATGCACAAGTGGAAGCCTTCACTTTGACATGCCCTAGAGTCCTTGTCAGTACAATCTTTTAAATTTACTTCTGGGCTCAAGTATTTTTTATGTGTTTTTCCTCATTCCTGCTCCTCTCTTGTCAACTGCTACTGCATGAGCAGAGATAAATTTTGATGCCCCTGTAAGATCATATCACATTATTGGACTATCTTCTCTGCAAGGAGGAATGAAAGCTGCAAAGGTGTGCTCTCTTTTCCCAGAGAAGAGGCACATGCTAACCCAAGTCTTTACAGGATTAAATACCATGCATGGCTTTCCTCAGTGAAAATTATTTCTAACTTTAAAAACAGCTTGGAGAAAACACACTATTAAATATTACAACGTGTATTTGCTGAGAGCAAATATATAATGTGTTATTCCTTCTCTGCTGGTGGAGCCACCATAAAAGGGTAAACCAAAGGTTTTTGCCTTTCATGTATCATTAGTTGGTATCTGAGGAGTAATAACTTATCCAAGAGGGGTTTTAAATTGTACAAGTTCCTCTTGGATCCATGATTTGTCCCTCTGTAGTTTTCTGTCTGAGATAGCCAAGCTTTCTACCAGATGGTTTTCAACCCATCCCTTGAGATGCCGTTGATTAGAAGGCCCCAAAGAGACACGCAGTTTTTGCAGCACAGAGGTTTCTTCTGCAGCAAAGAGCAAAAACCTTACGAGCTGCTCCTGTAATCTCATTACCCAGTTTTTTAGAGAAGCTGGAGGCTCCCTGCCAGTCCTGGTGGAGTTGAGTCACTGCCTTTGGAAGGGGGGAGCCTGAACAACGGTGAGAACAGTTCGTTGTCAAAATGCCCGCTCCAAAGCTCATCGTAGTCAAGACCCTTAAGCTGTCTTCTTTGAAACTGTCCTGGAGCAAGAGCTGCAATTAAACAGCTGCTGAAATAAAAGACCATCTGAAGTCTTTTTAAGGACAGTTGCAGCTTCTCCTGGGCAGGGAGCTGCACGCTCCAGGGTATGGATTGGCTGCTGAGGGCTGCCAAATTGTGTTTTAAGACAAAGGGGAAAAACAAACAGCCTGAGTCTGCCCAGATGATATTACAAAATGCATGCTGCGGTTTGGTGTGTACTCGCCTGCTAGACTGAGTGCTCCTCTTGCTGTGTGTACCCGTTAAAGCTCTTCTGGTGTGAATGCATCTTAGCCCTGCTTTAAAAGCCTTTCTGTAAAGCCAGCAAACAAACAAAACCCTGCCTGCATCCATGCCTGTGAATGCTGCATCTGAGCATGGAGCGATTCACATGGAGCATTTCCTAGAAGAGAGCCTTGTGAGTGTCTCACAGGCTAATAGCATGAGCTGAATCACATCCAGTAAACTGCTTATAACTGGGCCAAATATCCTCAGGCTTCCACTGGCCTCTATTTCTACATGATGGTAAAAACAAGTAAATAAATAAATATATAAATGGGATTTTACAGTCATTCCCTGTCTGTGTGCAATGTTTTACTGAGTGGGCTGGCTTCTCTGGGTGCTGGCTTGTTTGGCTTTGGGTTCCTGCGTTTTAAGAAGAGAGGAGTGTCTTGCTGCGTTGGGTATGGATGTGAAGAAAAGCTGAAAGTGAGTTTTCAGGTGGTTCAGTCAGCAGATGAGCAGCTTGGAGCTTCAACTTCGTGCCTGACTTGCCTGAGCTCATTTGCTCTTGAAGATTCTGCAAATTTAATGATAGGGCTCAGAACTGGGGACAACAGGAGGTACAGCAAGTGTCAGTGCCCAAAGGCTTCTCTGGGATATGCTGCTTGCATTTGTGAAGAGGATTTTTTTTTTTTCCATTTCTTGGTCATTGGAAGGGAGCCTTAATAAAAACACTAAACTCCGGAAGAAGATCCAGATGTCTATGAGCTGTATGTACACGTGTTATTGTCAAATTTGCTGACAATACCAAACTGGGAGGCTTGGCTGACACACCTGAAGGCTGTGCAGCCATTCAGCAAGACTTGGACAGACTGGAGAGTGGGCAAAGAGGAACCTATTGAGGTTCAACAAGGATAACTGCAGAGTCCTGCACCTGGGAAGGAATAATAAACTGCACCAGTACAGGCTGGGGGTGACCTGCTGAAAAGCAGCCCTGTGGAGAAGGACCTGTGAGTCCTGGTGGACAAAAACCTATGCATGGGACAGCAATGTACCCTTGTGGCTAAGAAGTTCAATGGGATCCTGGGGTGCATTAAGAGGAGTGTGTCCAGGAGATCAAGGGAGGTTCTCCTCCCCCTCCACTCTGCAGTGGTGAGACCTCACCTGGAGTATTGTGTTCAATTTTGGGCTCCCCAGTTTGGGAGGGTCAGGGATCTGTCCCTCCTTGAAATTCAAGTCCAACAGAGGGCTACAAAGATTATTAAGGGAGTGGAGCGCCAGCCCTATGAGGACAGGCAGAGAGACCTGGGGGTTTTTGCTCTAGTGAAGAGAAGACTTAGAGGGCATCTAATCAATGTTTATAAAATTTCAGCCAGACTTGGACAGGCTGGAGGGTTAGGCAGGGAGAAATTTAATGAAATTCAACAAGGGCAAGTGTAGTCTTGCACCTGGCAAAGAATAACCCCAGGGATCAGTACAGTTTGGGGACTGCTGGAAAGCAGTGAAGGGGAAAAGTATCTGGGAGTCCTAGTGAATGGGAGGTTGACTGATGCCGTTCTGGGGTGTATTAGAAGGGCTGTGGCTAGTAGGTCGAGAGAGTTTCTCCTGCCCCTCTATTCTGCCCTGGAGAGACTGCATCTGGAGTACTGTGTCCAGTTCTGGGCCCCCCTGGTTCAAGAAATACAGGGAACTGCTTGAAAGGGTCCAGCATAGAGCCACAAAGATGATTGAGGGAGTGCAACATCTCTCTTACGAGGAGAGACTGAGGGAGCTGGGGCTGTGCTGATTGGAGAAGAGGAGACTGAGAGGTGACCTCATTAATGTTTATAAATATGTGCAGGGTGAGTGCCAGGAGGATGGAGCCAGGCTCTGCTCAGTGATGCCCAATAACAGGACAAGGGGCAATGGGTGGAAGTTCAGGCATAGGAAGTTTCATGTAAACATGAGAAGCATTTTTTTTCCCTGTCAGGGTGACAGAACACTGGAACAGGCTGTCCAGGGGGGTTGGGGAGTCTCCCTCTCTGGAAATAATAAAAACCCACCTGGACACATTCCTGTGTGATCTGCTGTAGGTGATCCTGCTTTGGCAGAGGGGTTGGACTGGATGATCTTTCGAGGTCCCTTCCAGTCCCTCATATCCTGTGAAATACATGAGGACTGGGTGTCAAGAGGGAGAGGACCTCTTCTCAGTTTCACCCTGTGATAGGACAAGGGGTGATGGGTATAAACTACAGCACAGGAAGTTTCACCTCAACATGAGAAAGAACTTCTTTACTGTAAGGGTCACAGAGCACAAGGCAGGCTCCCTGGAGAGGTTGTGGAGTCTTCTTCTCTGGAGACTTCCAAGACCCATCTGGATGTGTTCCTGTGCAACTTGTGCTAGATTCTGTGGTGCTGCTCTGGCAGGGGGGTTGGACTGGATGATACGGGGAGGTCACTTCCAACCCGTAACATCTTGTGATCCTGTGAGTTACTGTTGTATCGACTGCAAATACATCAGGAAAGCTGAAATCACACTGAAATCAGCACTGCGTTCAGTGTTTCTTTGGAAAGTTACAGCTGTAAGTGATTTATTTTTTTGTATTGTCACGCCTTTATAGGGGTATGCTTTGGTTAAGCTTTGTGGTACTGAACATCTGTGACATCAGACATCTGTGAAAGGCAGTTTTAGCACGATGTGCAATACAAGAAATGCACGTTCAGCAGTTTTCTTCTGCAAGCATTGAGCGCTGTTATAATTAAAGCAGTAGAAAAAGCCTGAGAGACAGAAGTCATCAGCTCCAAGTTATGTTAACTTGCAAGCATCGTTCCCTTCAAGTCTTGTGAATAGAAAATCATTTTAGAAAACAGTTGTGTGTGCTAAACAAGGATTAGCTGCTCTTGGATACATCATAAGAACTTTTATTGCTGTCTGTAGACAACACTTGAATTTCTGAGTGCTTAACCTTTATGCCAGTGCATGCTTGAAAATCTGCCTCACCTGCGCAGCTTGACTTGGCAAATACTAATTTCTTGGGTTTTGAGGGTTTTGTTTTGTTTTTATAGAATCTTGGAATGGTTCAGGTTGGAAGGGACCTCAAAGATCACCCAGTTCCAACCCCCTGCCATATGCAGGGACACCTCCCACTAGAACAGGTTGCTCAAGGCCTCATCCAACCTGGCCTTGAACACCTCCAGGGAGGGAGCAGCCACAACCTCCCTGAGCAACCTGTGCCAGTGTCTCACCACCCTCACTGGAAAGAACTTCCTCCTAACATTCCATTTAAATCTCCCCTCTTCCAGTTTAAACCCATTACCTCTCATCCTGTCATAACAAGAGACCTTGTGAACAGTCCCTCCCCAGCCTTCCTGTAGGCCCCCTTCAGATACTGGAAGGTTACTATAAGGTCTGCTTGAAGCCTTCTCTTCTCCAGGCTGAAGAGCCCCAACTCTCTCAGCCTGTCCTCATAGCAGAGGTGCTCCAGCCCTCTGATCATCTTCATGGCCCTCCACTGGACTCACTCCAACAGTTCCAGGTCCTTCTTGTGGTGGGGGCTCAAGAACTGCACACAGCACTCCAGGTGGGGTCTGATGAGAGTTTGGGGTTTTTTTCATTAAAACATACAAGAATTTGTCACAATGTGCAGAATAATGATGCTGGTGACTCTTTTCAGGTATTTGCAATTGGGTGATAGATGCACATGGGCATACGCAAAGAAAGACATGGGGTGGTGATAGCTGAAGGCTGGAAGTCTAAAAGCTCCAAGCGATCCCCTGAGCTATGCCCTGTGCTGTGAAGGATACCAGCATCAAAGGTGGAGAGCTGATGAGCCACAAGCATTGAAGTGCTTTGTCTGTGTGCTCTGCAACTCATATTTTATGAAAACATGGGAAGATCTGGGCTCAGATTCCTGCCAAAGCTCCTCGGCCAGATCAAGTTAACCTCTGAAATGCCAGTAAGTGGTGCAGTGGCTTAGCATTGCTTTCACATGTACCTACTGGTGGCCTGAATGTTCTGCCTGTAGGTTAGCTGGCTCGACAACCAAAGCATGCTCAAAAAAAAGGTGTGGAATACAGGGCATTTATCCCTACTTGCAATATGAGGTCCAGTTATTTTACTGAGGGCCTGTTTTTTCACCTCCTGCAGTGCTGCCTGAGGGGTGCTATTTGGGAGCTCTTCTGCAGTGAAAGTTTTGGGTTGAACTTCTGCATTATTGCTGACAGAGGAGCAAGACTTTGATGCCTGTTCCTTGCACAAGTAATCCTTATAAAGGTAACTCATCCCCTCTCAATTTGCACCTGAAAATGTTTGAATTTTACCTCTTCCATCTTGTAGTTTTGGGTGGCCAAGGGAGACCAATGCCAGGAGGTAATGCTGATGGCTGGGCTCTGCTTACCCCATCTACACTCAGCTCATTTTATCCTCTGCACAGACTATGGTTACAACATGTGCCTTCAGCCATCTGGCTGTTACACCAGCATTTGGGCAGGCTCTTCCCTTGCATGCTGTCTGTCAAATCACTGCAAAGACAGACAGCAGTCACATGCAGGGGGTGTAGAAGGGCTGACAACCCATTTGTGGGTGCAGTGGCCTCTCCACCAGACAGTTTTGGGACATTTATGCATACTAAGAAGGTTAGAAGGTGGGGGTGGGGGGGGAGGGAGGGGAGATTGCTATCAAAATGTAAATCTAAAGCAGTGAGCATTACAGCTAAAAATAAACCCATGAAAAACCACTGTCATGAGCTTTCTACAATATGTGCAATGCTGATACTGAGTAGTTTTCTTCCACATTAGAGGCAGAAGTACAGTGAAAAGTGATTTCAGCAGATGCAATTCGGCATCACTGAATGGGATCATGAGCTATCAGTGGCCAAGGTAGGAATTTTCTTCTTGGCCATCCAAGCTTCATTGCTTAATAAAACCCAGCCTTTTCTTACCCTGTCTTGCCAATGGTATACCAAAAAGGACTGCAACTGAATGGACTTCCCTGCAGTCCTGCAGTAGGAAAACACGTTTTGAAGAATAAGAAATAGAAAGAAAGATGTTGATGAGGATAGATCTGCCCCAAATTACACACCAGTTAGATATTTAAAACTGGAGTTGTGTCAGGATTGAATTCCCCAAGATGCAATCACAGCATTTACAGGATTTGCATGTTTCATTAAGGAGAAAGAATGGCACAACTTCAAAAGCAGCCTAAGAGGAAATGTTTCCACTAACTGTTCTAAACCAGATGCTGCACTCTCAGAACAAAGGTGCAGCACAGCTCAAAACCCTGTCTGCTGAATTAGGCTGGTTTTCACCTAAGCTGAAATGCCTCTGGGAAGCTTTGCAGGACTCTGGCCACCATGGCAGCCACACTTGGCTTTACCCTCCAGAGATGCACAGGGCAATATTGCTAAAGGCTTCCATCGGCACTTAGGCAAATTGTAGTCCATATTAGCTCTCATGTTACTGGGACAAATGGTGTAAGAAAATACCATTGTGTGAAGCCCTCTGTCCCTCCTGACCCTGGATTTGCAACCCACTGCTTGCAGGAGGTAAAGCCAGGCATAGGCACCAGTGCAGGAAACCAGGGCTGAGAGCCATCAAGCAGGGGAAAAAACTTCACAGTAGGTAGAAATATGCTGCCAGCCATCACACCAGGCCTCCATGGGGCCTCGACCAGTCCTGGGTGTGCAGGCCCACCAGAGGCCAGCCAAAAGCACTGCCATGCCGGGGGTGGAGACTGATGCTCAGCATCACCCCTTTTTCCCCGCAGCCACCCCGGGAGGGACCTGCTCCAGCAGTGGTTGCCTCCACCACCCTGCAGCATTGCCAGACCCAGCAGAGCAGGCACCAAAGCCTGTCATTAGGGCCCAAGCATCCCCTTCTAACCTCTGTTTATCCCGACAGTGCGGTTAGGAGCCTCTTACTCATCGCTTTAATGAGCAGGGTGCAGGTGTGCATTCCTGTTGTGCCTGTTGCACACCCCTGTCGGCCCCATGCTGGCGAGCCAGCCAGTCCCCCAGCCCGCTGCGTCCTGCCCGCAGGCTTGCAGCTGCTCTGCCAACTTCAGGGAGACTCGGGACAAGAAGCTTGCAGCACTTCGGCCTTCCCTGCCTTGCTGGGGCTGGCAAACTAAATGCAAATCCAGCAGCAGGCTGTCTGGGCTGCAACAAAGCGCTGCGCACTGTCCGCCCGCGCTGCAACGCTGCCACCCAACGCCTTCACGTAGCGGCAGTCTGGGCGAGCTTTTGGCAGGCAGAAAGCAAGCAGCTGAGGCTGCTGTCAGGAGCAAGGGCATGCATCGCTCCTTCTCCCCAGCGGGGATGCTCAGAAGCACCGTAGGAGTCAAGAGTACTTGCACTTCCCACCCAGCTGCCATCTCACCAGTCTCACATCACAGGGAGCTGTCACGGCACCGAGCCTTGATGCATCGGCACCCTTCAGCCTCGTGTCTTCATTAAAATGGCAAACTGAAAGCAAACGTGACACAAATGACTGTCGCTAGATTGCAGAGATCACATCCCTCTCAAGATTAAAATTTACTCTCTGGGGCAAAAGCAAATGACGCTCAGTGTGTCTGTGGTAAGGGCACAGTGCTAGAAAGGCACCAGCTGAAAGGACACCAGAACCTGCAGAAGGGACCTTGCTGAGGCACCCACCTTGACAGGGGTGGGATATCTCCTTTTCCAAATTAGAGAGATTTGAAAGGATGATCTCTGCTAGGTCTGACTTCAGGATGGATGGGGTGACTGCCAGTCAGCTCTAGCTGCAGATGACACTTTCATCTTAGTGATCTGAATTGCAAAATGTGTTTTCCTGGTGTCTCTCTCCCTTTTGTGTGCATCATGCTTGTCAGTTTTTATGTAACAAAATCTATTTTAAAATGTTGGGTTTGGGCATTTTAGCTGAAATCCACTTTCCAGTTAAAAGGACTTTCACTTCACTGCAGAAAAATCCCATCATTTAGCACAGAAGAACTGTGCTCTACACAACTCTCTGCAAAAAAAAAAAAAAGAAATGTGAAAGTCGTGCCTCCTAAAAAAATGTTAACCTGTATCTTTGCTTAAATAACAGTATAAAAAATAACATCCTCTGATTATTTAAAAAGCACAGCACATTTAATGTAAAGATTTTATCTGGCTGCAGATGAGACTATTTCATTATTTGAATACCACCCAACAAGAGCTAACAAGAACCATTTCACTGGGAAATAAAAACTGTGGATGTAAAATACTAATGAAGCAAATTATTTCAATCAATCTCTTCTCTTGGATCATTTACTCATTTTTGAAACCCTGTATCTGTAAGAGGCAATAATAAGACTCTACAGCACCTAATGCATGGGTCCGTCAGCAGTCTGACTTCCATCTCTCCCTCCCTTGCACAGAAAATGATTCCCATGTATTTCATGAGCTTAAT
Organism: Psilopogon haemacephalus; assembly: GCA_013396835.1. NCBI lineage: Eukaryota > Metazoa > Chordata > Aves > Piciformes > Megalaimidae > Psilopogon > Psilopogon haemacephalus. The sequence goes on from VWZI01009198.1 coordinate 971,294, forward strand.
CCATTTCTCATGTACATTTGTGGAAAAACTCTTGGTGCTTTAATGTTTATACATAAGCACACACATGAAAATGTCCATCATTTGTTCAGGGACAGCAACTTCAATTCCAGTGATAAGATTCCTGGCTACTGTAGATGTGGTCTTTTGAAGCATATGAAGCTGTGGTGGCCTTTAACAGCTGGAGAGCTGACCCTAAGCAGCCTGTGCATTTATAATGCACTTCTGGTGTCCTAGGGCAGCAAACAAAATGCAATAATTTTTTGGGCCATCACTGCTTGCCAGCAATTTCCGCAAGGAACTTTTCAGTGGATACAGTTGTTTTCTGCTGGGGTCAATGTTGACATAACAGAAAAGCTTTTTATTCACCTGGAAGCCTTCTTGGGCATCAGTTATAGTATTTAAAGTCTCATTTATTTGCTGCTAATATAAAAAAGCTGTGGGAAATGAAAATATTCAAAATGATAGAGCAAAGCAGGGATAGGGGGCTTGATTCTATTAATATAAAGCTGATATGTCCCTGCTGAGAGGAGCACTAGAAACATCTGGGAGTAAAAGCGGCAGCACAGGCCATGGGGTGAGCAGAAGAACCACATGCTGCTACAAAGCAACCACTTCCATAATTCATGGGTGCACCAAGCAATGAACTTCTGGGTGGGAAGTCAAATGGCCTAAAAGCAAGCTGTATGGGGCTGTAAGAAACCCAGGTTGTGTATTTATTCAGGTTATTTCAGCTCTTGGTGAACACAGTCCTGAAGCCAGGCCACCCCTTGGTGCTCTGCCACAACCAGGCAGTCACATCCTCACAGGTTTCCTGGCCCCATGTTCCTTTGCAATAGTAAATTTCTCATTTCTTCTCTGAAAGAATGTTTTATTAATGTTCAACTCTCTACTCATAATGAAAGAGTAAAGAGACTTAACTGAGTCATTAGCAGCTCTTATGACTCTGTATTTCGTTCTGCAAACCTGAAAGAATAAATAACATTAATACTATTAAAAATGTATAACTTTTTTCAGTATTTTCTCTATATTACAAAATGCCTTGAGAAAGTACATTTAAAAAACCCCAAACCAAACAAAAAACAGGGTGTGAAGCCCATTTAAGCCATAACAGAAAGTACAGGAGCACCAAATTTGCTCCGCCCCATCCTGAGGCGCTGACCCAGTCCTGGACCCTGTCAGCACCAAACTTTGTGCTTGGACACAGCAACCTGGAGCTCTAGAAGCAGAAAGCATGAACCAAACATGGGATTGGCTAGAGCTGTGCCACTCCAAGCACAGTAGGGTTTGACCCTGCAAAACCTCAAACATTTTCTTCTGGTGGTATGGGTCATCTGATAGAGAACTGAACTATTGGGCAGCTGGACAGCTTTTCTTAAGCGTTGGAGATTTGTGACCTATCACAAATACCTTTTAGCAGTTCCTGGGCAGACAACTCTGTGGTGGAAATGACTGGCCAGCAACTGAAAGGAAACCTTACAAAAAGAGCACAGGAGGAGCAAGCCTGCAAAGAATTCAGGTCTGTTACCATCTTTAAGATTTCTCTCCGCTCACCGCATGGCTGCTCAAAAAAAACTCTCACAGAGTACCTCTGTGAGTTTATCCTTTCATGTATAGATCCCTCCATAGCTGCCCTCTCAAACACAAGGCAAGAAAACAACAGGTACATTCAACTTTAATGAAATAATCACCAGGTATCTGTACAGCTATAACAGAGGGAAAAACCAGCTACAGAAAGGGTGCAAACACATCCCTGGACACAGAGCAACAGTCGCAGGGGCTGGACCAAAGCATTTCTGCCATTCTCCTCTGCTCTTAAAGATGTGTTCTGCCTAAAAGGCAATACTGAAATACAGGAAATCCTCCCAAAACGGCTTCGTGGACTGACAGAAAATGACAGCCTGGCCCCACAAGGTCATCTGGTATTTCTTCACTAGAGCCTGGACATCCTTCTCTGAAGCCAACATGACAGAGATGAGGAGGCTCTTTGCTCAGCACCAACCTGCCACAGTGCCCAGTGTAATTCTATAAGCAACCTCCAGCATCAAATGCTGCAGCAGCTCCAGAAGCACATACTAAAGTCCTTATAAAGTCCCTTCCAAAAACTATGGCAAAATACCTGGAAGGACCAGTATGAAGTACAAAGTCATTAAAATTATACACATCGAATGATCAATATCTGATAGCTTATTAAATCCACAGAGAAAAAAGAAGACACTTTTAACATCCTCTGATTTCCCCTAAGTTTTACTTGCAGAGAAGCAAGGTGTGACACTCGCTGCCCACAGTCCTCTTGTAACAATGGAGACGCTTTATCCAAGTTTAAAGATGTGGTTGCACATCAGGGAAGTTTGCAGCCCTTGCGTTGTCACAGGAACCCAAACGCTAGGCTGGGAAGGGAACTCTCAGCACACTGCCCATGGTCAGCGAGCAATTGCCAAGCGCGGCTGCTATTTCTGTAGCGGCTGAGAAACACACAGGGGAATTTTCTCAGCACAGGCTGGCTCGGCCACAGCTGTACACAAATCCCAGCCAAGCAGATGCAATCCCAAATTATTAAAAGCCCCCTTTCTCTTGGAGACCTGGCAGCTGGAGGCAGTGATCACACACACATGCTGTGCTGGCGCAAACCTCCTTGGAGCAGGGCATCTTGTGGGCTTTGATGGCTATTGACCTGTCTGGGCATTTTAAGGCTGTGTCCCCAGGCCCTCATGTCCAGGTTGTTTCTCCCTGAGGACTTTGGTTAAGATCACTCCAGCATTTTCCTACATGTCTCAAAGCGAGCTACGTGGCATGCTGGAGTCAGCCAGGGCCTGGCAGCAGAAAGCTGGGCATGATGTACATTTCCCAAGGGATGCTCAGGCTTGCTGAAGCCAGGCTGGCGTTGCAGCGAGTTGGGGGCTGTGTGGGACAGGCTGCCCCTGGCACCCAGGGACACCAGCAGCACTCGGACCAAACCAAAGCAATTCCAATGCCAGCAGCCCATCACAGCTATCCAGGCTATGTCACCACTGAGGCAAGAGTTGACTGCTAACACGCATGCAGCTCACTGCTATTTATATCACATGCCATATATTAAAAATATGCTACATCTGAGGACAGCTTCACCACAACATGATGACTGGGATGGAAGAAGGTGAAGGAAGGAGAGAGCAGCCCACAGCAGGCATGCTGCTGCCCAGCCTGCGCTGCTGATGCCGCTGGGAATTTTCCTTGTTGAGCTTAATGATGCAAGAATGTCCCTCCTGGCAAACAAAGCACTGTCATTTTCTTGGCATTGGTGCAGCCCAGGGTCAGCGAGGCGAGCAGCTAATGCCGTGCTGTAACGTGTGTGGAAATGCACAGGCTGCTTGTGACAGGGGATGAGGCAAAACCAAAAACTGCCTCTCACTGCAACCATCCATCTTCATGTGATGCACCAGCAGGGGTGACTACAGTTTGTGGCGTCTGTGTGTAGCAAGTACCTGTTTCCAACACTAAACACCATCTTAAGCCTCTCTAGAACTGACATCTTCATGTTAACACTGCAGTCACTTTGCTTTCCCTCGACCTTGCTGAACCCCAGGGCAAACCTCCATCTGTGTCCAATGTGCCCTGAATCCAGCTAAGCAGCAGATTGGGCACTTGCTGCCTCTCAGGACCTTTTGATAAACACGGTGTACAGAGATCTACAGCATGGACAGTGGAGAAACCTGGCACGGATGATGGCAGAATTGTAGCCTTGACATAAAAATGCCAATAAATTAAAATACAGTTGCTGCAGCACCTTCCTTTTTCCACAGTTGTGGCTGATAGTGCTGTCTGAAGCCCCAGCCCCAGGAGACAAGCTGTATGTAGCATAATCGGCCCCACATCCTAGGATCCATTTCACATAGACACACTATTGAACAGGCATGCAAAATTAACTACACCTCAGCCCCGGGAGCCCTTCGAGCTCTCCACACCAGTCCCAGGCCAAATGGAACTTTATATTGCTCCCTGTACTCGTTCTTTTGGGGGCATTGCTTCCATCACAGAAAACTGTTGTGTCTATTCTGTTCCAGGGCCATTTCGTTGACCAGCTGCTCTATAGATGACTGAATGGCTGCCTTCACCAGGGAAGAGGCGGTCTCTAGGAGAAGCAATTCGTACTGCTCCCCAGTTTTGTGTCCCTGGTCACCTGGACCTTTCTCCTCTGCCTGGGGAACGCCACCAGCCTCGGGGCCCTCTTTATTACCAAAATCAAAGCTCCCACTTGACTTTTTATTCCCTTTTTGCTTATTTCGGTGCAAAACTGGGGATGGCTCATAGCCCTGGTCAGAGTCGGTGTTGTCAGAGTCCTCAGCCTCAGTGACGGTGATGATGATGCCGACGCCAGGGCCCACGTTTGCTTCTAACATCACTTGATGGCTGGAGCAGGTCTGCACACTTGCTGCATCGGCTTTAAGCACTGACTGACTGAAAGCCATTGCAGTCTCTTCAGCTTTGCACGTCTCTGGAAGATTTATGCTCTTTTCTGATTCATCCCCTGCAGGCAACTCTTTACAGATATTAGGGATTTCCTGCAGCTCAGTAGACCCAGGGATGCTGTTGGATTGATCCTTGGAAATGGGCGCTTCAGGAGCCACTTCCCCACCTTCTGCAGACTGATCCTTGGAAATGAGCACTTCAGGAGCAACTTCCTCCCCTTCCACAGGCTGATCCTTGGAAATGAGCACTTCAGGAGCAACTTCCTCACCTTCCACAGGCTGATCCTTGGAAATGAGCACTTCAGGAGCAACCTCTCCACCTTCCACAGGTTGATCCTTGGAAATGAGCACTTCAGGAGCAACCTCCACACCTTCCACAGGTTGATCCTTGGAAACAGGTGCTTCAGGAGCAACCTCCCCACCTTCTGCAGATTGATCCTTGAAAATGGGCACTTCAGGAGCAACCTCCCCACCTTCCACAGGTTGATCCTTGGAAATGGGTGCTTCAGGAGCAACCTCCCCACCTTCTGCAGATTGATCCTTGGAAGCAGGTGTTTCAGGAGCAATTACCTCACCTTCCACAGGTTGATCCTTCCAAGTGGACACTTTGGGAGCAACTTCCCCACCTTCCATAGGTTGATCCTTGGAAACACGTGTTTTGGGAGCAACTTCTGCACCTTCCACACAGGCTGTGGTTTGAGGCAGGCTCCCCTCCTGCAGTTTTTCCTGGGATTTTTCATTAACTGTCTCTGAATTGGTTATCTCTGCCTCAGCAGTGCACTTTGTATGTTCCTCTGCGTCAGGTGAGGGCTCTGTCAAGGGCTCACTTTTCCCAACAGAGCCGATGCTTTCCTTCACTGTATCCTGGTCCTCCTCCACAGAGACCGGGCTGAAGGATTCAGACTTGTCTCCTGGGGCCAAATCCTCTGGCTCTTCACTGGCTTTATTCACTATGCCCACTACTTCATTTGCTTGACCACTGCCCTCTGACTCTTCCACTGCTTCAGAGGGGCTGGTTTTTTTCTTTCCTCTGGAGAACCGTACACAGGGCATCTTCACCCCAGAGCTTGCTCGTTTCTTCAGGAAGCCTTGTGCACAGGTCTCCTCAGTATCCACATCCAGCTGCACCTGGGAATCAGAGGTCACTTTCTTCCATGAGGAGGATTTCTGCTTTCTCTGAGGTCTAGCAAGGTTTTTGATGGCTGTCCAGGCTCCTTTGGATGATTGTGATTGATTAGAAACCTTTTTCTCCCCTTGGTCAGTGCTGATGCATTGGCTTTTCTCCTCTGAAGTTCCTTTGCACACATCCTTCACAGTCAGCTCTTTCTTGCAGGACTTCTTCCTCTTCTTAAAACAGAGCATGGAGGGCTTTTCTGCCTGCTCCTCCGATGGTGAGCACGTTGCCCCTGCACTGTGAGTCTCTGCCTCTCTTGGGTTCTCCATTTGCCTTTCCTTAGTTGCCTTCACCATATCGCTCCTTGCCTTTGTGTTCTATTACTTATTTTCTCAATTAACACATCAGACACAAGAACTGTCAATATGCTCAAAGTTCATTTTTTCTCTCAAATTGTTTTCAAAATAGCTAGTTGTTTTCTAACGAGTGAATGTGACAGTGAAGTTCTGCTGCAGCATCTGCTTTGTAACTCCCACTTTGTCTTATTACTCACTTTATCACCTCTCCAAGGGATCCTGGGTAGATGTAAGGATGAACAGGCTTTTCCCTGGCTTTGCTGGTCACTCTGTCAGCTCCGGGACAAGCCACTTCAAGTTGTGTTCAGTCTAACAACATGATTATTTAGTTGCCAGTCTGACATGACTTTTCCAGTTTTCCCCCAAACGATCATGAATCAAGCCAAGAGTTAACCATTTTTATTCACCCCACGGGCCTGGAAATAACTTGCACTTTCTGAGCTATCTGCAATTCCACATTGCACAGGGAGCTCGACTGAAGCACCAGTACAACCAGCGGCCGCCAGTGGCTATTTCCTGCCTGCCCCGCAGTGACAAGGTCAGATGCTGCTTTGTCTTGGCTTTGCTTTCTGCTTCAGTTCCCCTGGCAGGTTATGTGAGGTTTACCGCGAAGCACAGCCAGTGAGTTCATCTTTTATCTGGAACACAACAAACAAATGGTAAGACATGGATGTGGAGCAATTATATATATTTTTTTTAATGGGTTTTTTTTTAATAAAAGTTGTTTGCTGTTTCATTGGTTTGGTTTTTTTTCTTGTCATGGTTGCTTGGAGGTTTTTTGTTTTTTGTTTTTTTTTAATAATTTATTTTAGGAGACAGACTAGCACTGGAAAATCAGTTCTACCTCTGGATGTACCACAGCGTTTTTTCCCCATTAATTAGTATGAATATCCAAAGGCAAAATAAGGCCACTAAGACATCAGCCTCGGCCCAGTGGTGATGCTCCACCAAAGGGGGCTTTTTTTTTTTTTAACTGCTTATATTCTGTCAGGTCTATGTTACGCATGCACACACATAGATTTCCTGCTCCTACGGTTAGCTACATCTTTTTTCCCACCGCTCCATATGCAGTCATAGTTCCAGCTAGGGAAATTACACCCTGAGACAGCAGATATTTTTATCTTTAGTGCACCATATGACAATATGCAAAACCAGAGAATACAAAAAGGAGGCTTATGGAATACAAAAGCAGAATCACATGGCAAGAGGGGATCTTATTTATACTACGTGCGTGCCTTCCATGGCAACCTCAATTAACACCGCACGGGTTCATCAGATAGATGACAGTGTAAGAGACAGGAAACCTTTTAAAATAGAGAGAAAGAAAGAGGAAAAAAAAAACAAAACGCCTCAACACATTTTGGGGCATAGCATAAAGATGCAAACCCGTGTTACCGCAAGCACATCAACTTCTCTGGGACGAGCTCAGCGGTGGGTCCGGGCAGCTCTTCACGCGGGATTTGGTACTCCGCCGTTAAGCAGCACGGAGCTGGACCCCGCGGCTCTGGCAGGCTCTGGCAGGCGCGCTCCCCCGCGCCGCGCATTTGCTTGGGGAGGTTTTAGAATATATGTTTTAATTTATTTTTTTTTTAAGAGGAAAACGAGGTTAGCCGACAGAAGCATGTGCGAGAGCGCAGCCCGCATCCGCCGGTGCCCGGAGCGCAGCCCGCAGCCCGGCTCTGCCGACGCCTCCGCAGCCCGGGAAGTTTTGGGGGCGTTCGTGGGTGCTGCCGGAGGCAGCAGGTACTGGCCGGTACCGGCCGGCATCGCCACTCTCCCGCTCGCCCCCTCTCCCGCTCCGGGCGAAGGGGCAACCCCTAAAAGCCGGACCCCTCCGA
>VWZI01009198.1:979151-1025725 GCA_013396835.1 Psilopogon haemacephalus
CGGGCCGGCGGGGAGGGCGCTGCCGGCAGCCCCCCGCCCCCCGCCGAGGCAGTCCCCGGCCCGCCCCCCGGCACCGGGGCGGCTCTGCGGGAACCTGCCGGCAGTCTGCTGAGAGCTTGGGGCCGGGGAGGGGCTCCGGGACCCTGGCCTAGCCTGAGTGTGGGGCAGCATCGCCGCTCCGCGTTTGGAGGGTAGCGCCGAGGGAGCCTGAGAGACCTGGGGCAGGTTAGCCTGGAGAAGAGCTAACCTGCCCCAGCATCTAAGCAGGATGGAGTCGGTGGTGGCCAGCAACAGGGCAAGAACAACGGGCCCGACCTGGACCACAGGCGGTTCCATTTGAACATGTGGGTAAACATCTGTCCTACGAGGGTGACAGAGCTCTGGAACAGGATACCCAGAGAGGTTGTGGAGTCTCCTGTCTGTGCATGATCCTGTGCAACCTTCTCGAGGTGAACCTGTGGAGGAGCCAGACTAGATTAGATGATCTTCAGAGGTCCCCTCCAATGCCAACCATTCTATGATTGTGGGTACATTATGGGATAGCAACCCCTTTTCTTGCAGGACCAGATTCCCCTTCACAGGGCAGTATCACCCCTCATAGGGAAAGATCCCACTCCTTCTCACAGAAAAACTTTTCCTCCCTTCCCCAGTTGTGCACAGCAGCAGCAGCAGCAGACAGTAAATCCACACTCAAAGCAAAGGTCTTCCTAGGGACAGAACTGTGAGTGTCCAACTTGAATCCAAACAGCAGCAAGATACACTGAAAGAAAGCATCCCAGGAGGAAGGGACTTTGGGCATTTTGGGGTCTGGCTGTGGGAAGGAAGGAGGTCTTGCTCATGGAAGCCCTTTTTTTCGGTCCCACCTGGCACCTTTGCAGCTTGAAGCACACTGCTTAGGTTGCTGCTGGAGCTGCATCTTCAGAGGTGGAGGTAAGAACAGTCAGTTCTTGAGTATTAACTAATCTTCGCCCCGCATAAGGACATCCCTCTCCTATGACCAGAGGCTGAGAAGAGTTGGGGTTGTTCAGCCTGGAAAAGAGAAGGCCCTGAAGAGTCTTTCAAGACTGAAAAAGGGCCTGTAAGAAAGGCATGGACAGGCTTTGTAGGAGGGCCTGTTTTGGTAAGACAAGGGGTGATGGTTCTAAACTAAAAGAGGGGACATTTAGACCAGGTATTAGTAAGAAATTCTTTAGTGTAAGGGCAGTGAGACACTGAACAGGGTGTCCAGGAAAGATATGGATGCCCCTTCCTGTTCAAGGCCAGGTCAGAAGGGCTGCTCAGCTTTGTCTAACAGAAAGTGCCCCTGCCCATAGCAGAGGTGTTGGAACTAGCTGATTTTTGAGATCTTTTCCAACCCTGGCTGTTTTGTTCTATAAAACACCAGAGAATGTGCCTTACTCATATGAATCTTTTTTTTCTCCAGAGCAGCTGAGACCCAACTTTTAAAAATTGCAACTCCAGCTGTTATGATTGATGGGGGACCTCCAGAAAATGGACTACCAAGTGCAGTTGATGAACTACATGGAAGCGTAGTTGGAGATGCCTGAACGTCCCCATTCATCTCCACGGGTAGCTGCCTGACGCCTACAAATGTTTCAAGGACGTTAACTACTTCACAGCATGTCTGCACGTAAGAAACCAGGCGAGGCAGCCCACTTTGAACCTGCAAGTGGCTTCCAGCGTAGGCCAGGCTTAGAAATGCACATGGCCTCCCCACGCCTTAGCTTCTTCATGGAAAAGAAAGGTACAAAATGGGTTTGCTGAGCTGAATGCCAGCCAGCAGGGCAGAAACAAGGATCAAACAAGAAGAATTGCCTTTTTAAAAGCTCCCCCTGTGAGATATGTTTGCTTGTGTTCACCACACAGGTTAATTATCTTCTTTTGGAAACAGCTTCTCTCCCTTGGGTGAGTGGTGGGTTCTAATTATGGCCTATTTCTGTGTTAAAGCCAAGCAAGGCCCCTTGGCTTGAGGACATTTTCCCTTGTTGCAGCTGAGACAAGAGGGAGAGCAGGCAGGGGGAATGAGGGTGGCTCACATATGGTGCACTCTCTCAAGGGTGGCATGGTGGTGGCAGGTTCTCATCAATCCCATTTGGAAACACCTCACAGAATTCTATTACTCCTGCCACTCCAGGGGAAGATTCCAGCAACAAAGGCTGTGGTACAGGGTAACAGGATCTGTGGCAAGCTTGAAAGAAGATCCCCACCCAGCTGTAGGCTTAGATTTTCTTTCCAGGCCCACACTGAAGTTCTGGTGATATGCATCAAACAAGCCAAGCAACACATTCCCCCTCCACTAGTGAGAGGGACAAAAAAGCAGAATGTATTACATCTGTTATTTCTTATGTGACGTGATGCAGAACTCTCATTACAGCACAGCTGGGCCAATGGATGGCCATAACACCAGCTAAGAGTCCACAAATAGCCCGCAGAGAACAAATCTGCACCTAATTAGTTTCTTCTCTAGGCAACAGGAAGAAAAGACAACCTTCCAATATTTAGTTAGGAGAAATTAAGTGTCCTTTGTGTCCTGTTTGATAGGGCAGGAACTAGCTGGTATACTTACTTGCAAAGCAGAAAGTAAAAAAAAATCTCCATACAACCTATTTTTGTAGCAGTCCTGCGAGACCTAGAGCAGGGACACCAGAAAGCTCACATCCCAACAGGTTGAGACTGCAGGTTAGAAAAGCATTCCCACCAACCTCTAGAGATGCTTGGGACCATTTTTTGGCCTCTGTGCTTTGTTCCCACCAGTCCTGCTGTGCACAGCAAACCCTTAAAGAGTTTCATGCCTGAGCCAAAGCTTTGCCTCACTACAGGAGGTGGACTACCAACCTCTTGAACTGTCTCTTTCAAGCACATGTCTATGATCTCATACTAAACTAAAAGGAGGCTAATCTTAGCATAAATTTGCACTTATACCATCTTTCATAAGCATAAAATGAAGGTGGAGCGCAGAGCGCTCACAGGCAGGCAGTGCAGCAGAGAAGATTAAATGTAGGAACTGACAGCAGCCTTGGCAGCATCAGCTCTGGCAACCGGCTTCAAATGAAGGCTTGGCCAAGGTGCTGCAGGTGAGGAGGCACTTCCAGTTAGGCAGGGGGCTGGGTAGCAACAGCAAACAGCCCTTCCAACCCCTTGCAAATGGTTTGTGTGTGACTGGCTAATCTGGCTGCCAGTAGCTCCTCAGCTGAACACCATCAAAAATAAAATTTTAGGAGGCTGTGAACGTGTCTCAAATGTGTTTATGATGATTTAAGCTGTTCTGTCTGCTCCTGCAACAGCCAGGTCATTTTAAAATAAATTTTTCATCCCCCCTGAATAACCTGAGATTCACAGCTCTCTCTCTGCATATATGTTTGCATATATACACACAGTGTCTGTGTACTACAGATGCATCTGTACATTGGTACACACCTACATACTGATTCTCCCAGTTCTTACCAAAACCAGAGTGGTTTTAGATTCAGTTCTGATGCAAACAGATGGGCCTTGCAAGTCTTAGTTCCACTATTTTTGCAGTCAACTGCAAGTATCTCAAATTCATGGAATAATTCAGGTAGTTTATTTCCTATAGATGACACATCATCTAGGAAAGGAAACAAGATTAAACACACAGTGGTGCATTGCAGGCAACTTATTACTGCAATAATCACTCCTACTTGTCAATATAAGGATTGCTGCTGTGTGCAGTTAATCACAGAAATAAATTCTACTTCAGTAACCTCAGTGCATACATTAAAACCCAAAAAACACTTGGAGCATTTACCAGTTTATTTGGATCAGTTAAAAAGTTGGCAGCAGTGATATTTTCATGTTACAAAGTGATTTCTGGCCTGCTGACAAAACCTGCTACAAGTGACTTGATCACTACTGACGTCGTCTCCGTTCACCAAAAAGGTACCTTAGTAAACAAGGCTTATCAACAGAGTCACTACTTATTGTTGAGCGTAAGGTGGTTCAAAAGACACATCTGGGCCAGAGATATGGGCCAGAGCTCCAGACCCTACAGGTCTGATATCCAGAGGTTTGATTTCCATTAACAGTAGAATACAACAGTCACAGATGGACTTCCTAAAAGGGAAATTTGATGTGGCTCAGGTGCCTGCAGGAGTAATTCCCAGCAGAAGCCAGGGTAAGCACTTTTGGAAAGAGATGAGAAGCAAAGAAGATTTCTCCTTATGCCTTCTTTTAAATGACATGGGTGCAGTTTCAGAGCACAGCAGTTTCTCCCACAGCGTCAGAAGTGGAACACTGAACTCGGTATGGCAAATCAGAACATGAAGCATACAAGACTTTCAAAGATAATATATGCTACAAGAGCCCTATGGTTAAGACAATTAAGTCCCAAGACTGTTTCAAACAGCTGCAGCTTCAGGATGTTTAATTATTAAAATAATGTCATTGAATCAGAAGAGGTCCCTAAACCCCAGCTTCTGTATTCTGCTTCAGCTACAATTATGAAGCAGAAGGCTTGTTGGGCAAGTGTGCTTTACACAGTCAGTGTCAACTACCTTGCAACACAGCAGTTTAAAAATTATTACAGATTTAAAGCAGTTGATTCTTTAGCATTCCTTGTTCCAGTCAGCTCTTGCACTACATTCTCAGTCATATCTTGTTTTGACTTTAAAAGATCAGAGCATAGTCCTGTTTACATGACTCATCAGGTGTTCTTCTGGGAGCTGAAAAGAAAAATAAATTTAATTACTATTATATAGTACTGCAGGCAATTTTCAGGCTGAATTATAATCAAATGTCATTTGGAAACATATGGCATAATGTAAGATTAGCTTAACTCCATTATGTCAAGATGAGAAATAAAGCCCAAATATTGAAAGTCTTCAAGAAGGCACCTACCTTCGATTAATAATTCCTTTCAAAAGAGCCCGTTTACTTCTCCTGACACTGGATCCAAGTCTATATCATAAAAACAGGGTCTTGTAGGAAGTCCTGGCATAGTGCTCATCTGGACAACAAAAAAGAAAACATTAAAATGAAAGCAGCATTGTTCCATGCAAAAAATAATACTATCCTCCCTTTCTGCGCTGCCAACAGCCAATGCAGCTCCTTGCACATGTGCATACTAAGTACGTGACCATCATACAACATTTTGAACCATAGTGAAAATCAGAAAGTCCAGACCCAGTACATCAACTGGTGGCTTTGATTTTTATGATGAGGATTTAATTTGGCTTTTGCCTCTGGTAGTGACTGAACCCAAGATCTGGCAAAGTTCTTAGATACTCAGCTGACCAGCTAAATGCTAGAGGAGCCTTTGCAGACTTCGCTGTGGTGAGACAATAAATACTTGTGGAAGTGTCCTGGTTATTAAAATGAGAATATATGTTTTAGTACAGCTTTGCTGACTGTAAAGTCCCAGTTGATTATAGTCCTTTAACAATCCAGAAACAGAAGTGTTAGATAATTAGGAATAATTATATATGTGATAGAGCTATATATAATAGCTTGGTTCTGTTGGTGGGTTTTTTTTTGTTGTTGTCATAATTGTTTTTTTTTAACCGGAATAAAACTGAAAGAGAGATGGAGAGGTCAGTTCTCCTGGTTGGAACATTTCTGAGGCATTCAAATCAGGAGGGCTGTGCAGTGTAAGAATTGAAGCTAGCAAAACAGCTGCCAGCACCATGCCTGCCTCAGGCCAGTCCTCTCTAGCAGTTCCACTGATGAGTGTCCAGTTTCGGAGCCACAGAACACAAAGCCAGCAGGGACACTAGGCCTCATTTACTACTGCAGCTGGGCAGGACTTCCCTTCCCTAACTCAACATTAAGGCCAAACACAGATGCACTACAAAGGTGGGCAACTTGTGACCATGCTCAGTAGTTTGTGTCAGCAGTCATTCATCCCTTTAGAAAATGCGACCTTGGATTTTTTACCTGCATCACCCAGCCTCAGATTTAACAATCAGTATTGTTATGCCCATCTCCAGTACATTAAAGATCTCTTTGGCAACCTAGTATTTTCTCCCTAGGGAAGTATTGTGCAATCAAATTAACCTCCCAGTCTTCCTCTTGGTAAGAAGCTAAGCAGCAAGGAGGCAAAGCTCTGTTTGTTAGGCATTTTCTGCAGATCCCCCTCCATTTTCCTAAGCCATTTTTAAAGTGCCAACACCAGTCCCATAAGTAATGCATCACTGGCATAGCTTACAGGGAGGTAAAAAACACTTGAAGTCTACTCTGTGATGTGTTCTAGGACTGCACCAGTTTTCTGCCAGAGCTGCTGTTTTCTCAGGCAAAGAACAGAGGGGCTATGGAAAAAAAACCCTCTTTGTATTTAGTTGTAGGAATATTTTTCTCTTGAGAGCCAAGTATTAAGAGATCCAAAGTGCCTGGAGGGGTTTTCCTGTTCTCAAGTATAGTCACTGCCAGTCTCCAGCCATGCAGAACAAGAAACTTCCTATTTATTTACCCATCACTGAAGAATTCTAGAGCTTTGCAGATCTCCACCTACAAAGGGCCATGGCAGGAGATGAGACAGTGACATTCAACTGAGTAGGAGGTGCCATATTGCTCAAGATGGGCCTGATCTTACTATTTCTTGCACTTCCTATTTTAGAAGGAACTATCATTTTACCTCCTGTCCTGTCCCCACAGGGCAGCCCACAGTGGCTACTCTGCTATCTTACTTAGTATGTTTAAACCCTGAATTTCTATGCAGTACACAGTAATTTCTAACCAGGCTGCTGATTTTCTTTAGAAGTGCCTACAATGCTTAATGCCCTGAGTTATTTTCAGGGCTGATGAACCTTTCCTTCATTATCCTTTTGACCATCAATATCGCGTGTGCCGAAAAAGAACACAGGACCATTCCCAGTGTGTACTTACATGGAAAAAATTACACCATATGGACATCATCAATCCCCTTGCAAGATTTTAAATAAACCCAATGCCAACTCAAAAGGTCTCACTTACTGCATTTGCGGAACTTTTGAAAAACTACCACTTAGGAACTGAAAACCAGAGCTGAGTAAGTGATTTGTCTCCAATTCATCAGCACCACCAGAAAAGAAACCCAACCAATTTTAAGCCAACATTTTATTTCACTTTCATTACCTTTCATGCTCAAAGTTAAATCTAGATAACCTTTGAAATTATATTTCCTTTAAAACCCTAAAAGTATTTCATTGAAGCATGACAGCTTCAACTTAAGTCAGAAATGGAAAAACACAAAACTCAGAAGCTAAGAAAAAATAAAACATGTCATACCTCTGTGATTAACTTCAGATAAGAATATGCACGCACCAGTGATTAAGTTCATGACAAATTTCTCCTGAAAGCTTCTCACAGAGCTAAATATTTGCTGAATTTTCAGCTCACACAGTTCAATGGCTGCTGCCAAAAACTTATTCTAAGGCTAACAGATCTCCTGCTGAACGGGTTTAAAGTAAGGATCTGATTCAAAATGCCCTGGACTGCTTCTCAAACGGGCATCTTTTCCCTGGCTTTGTAGACACCACAGAAGAGTGACATCCGTGTTCTTAAGCTGCTGTCAATTCTGGCAGAATTAACACTGTGATTTACTACATATCCAAGAAAACATTAGGAATCTGGGATGGCAGCAGGAAGGAAAAAGTCCAACTCTGTAGAAATGGAAGACATCAAAAAGCAAGCCAAAATGTTAGCTGTGATGTCTGAAAACATTTTTCTTTTGTGCAGAGCTCATTAATGCCATGTACTCTTTCCTTCTCCGGTGCTTATTAAAAAAAGGTAACTATTTGGATTAAATCTTGGTTTGCAAGAAAATGCCATTAATAACAGAAAGAAGCATGCTATCTTTAATTTTATCCCCAAACACACAATACTCTTTAGGAAGATGGATGAGCCAGGCTTTAATCAGGATGCAGTTATTTTATTTACGTTGGTTAATCTGGAAACCCTTATGTACTTTTCCTTTCTTTTAGAGAATTACAAGAAAAAGATATCCAATATTCGGCTCTAGGTAGCATCTGAAGGAAGAAGAGATCTGACTCTTCAAGCAACAAATTTAATCATGAGAACCATGTACCCCTAATGCTTTTGAAAACTTATTAAAACAAACCAGTTGCCATGAAGATTTCAGGAAAAGGTTCAGGCCCAAAAAATAATAGAGAGAGAGAGAGAGAGAGAGAGAGAGAACTGCTTGCTTCAACTCCTGCATCCTCTAAAATCATTTAACAAGTTACTTGACATTTGCCCAGAAGAGATTCTCCAGTAAGATTTCCAGTGAATCCTCTCACCCTAATGTTCTTTGCTTGGATGCAAACCCGAACATTAGTGCGTTTTGCACACAGCTCCTCTTTCTGCCAGGCAATTCATATCAAAGCTGTTCCAGGATCATGTTTCCACTGTAGCTACTCTCTCTCCTTTCAGCTGACATTATGCCAATCACATCAAAGGAAAGAAACGAAAAACTCAAGGGAACAGTGAAGTGAATTGTTGGAACTGATGCTGGCTGAACAGCAAACAGAGGGTCCGCAAAACCATGAGAACCAAATGGAAGGGGAGACTGACAAATGATTTATAGGTTAGCTTCACTTTGGAAGTGTTTGATCAAAAGCTGTTTGCTTTGTAAGCTTTGGAGGAGTTGTGTTGCTCTACCTTGATCTGCATGTGTACACAGACTTCACATGCAATACCAAAGTGCATCATCAGGAACACAAAGATACAGCAGCAATTAGGTGGGCCAAGGATTTCTCCCATTCCTGCTACCAGACTGCAGCTCCAGATTTCATTAGCTACAGAGCGCACCTCTCCCTCTAAATCCAAGAAGACAGAGACGTGGGATCTAAGGAGTAGACTGGGGACTTGCTAAGTATGCAGGTGGTCCATCTGAGCTTCCCTCTTCCTCTTGAAAAAAACAACTAGCAAGGGCATCTAATTCCCTGGACTGTTAAAATACCAAATGTACACAACAAAGATCCTCCTAAATTAGTATCTCTTTTGTAACTGCTTACTGGAGTGCACACAGAGGCTTTTTCCCTGGCCCCACAGCTGAGGGCTTCACTCAGTCACGTACCGTTCCTACCAGTGGATACAGGAATCCAGCACCCACGCTGGCCCGAATATCTCGGATTGGCAGAATAAAACCTGTAGGTGCTCCTTTTTTTTCTGGGTCATGAGACAATGACAGGTGAGTTTTAGCCATGCAGATTGGCAGGTTTCCAAATCCCTGGGAAAGGCAATGAAAAAAAGAGAAATAAATGAAAACCCAGTAACCATTCCTGTATACAAATGCAATTGGCTCTCTTCTGCCATTCTCTGCAGACATCAGATATTTTATCACAAAATTTTACTCGTTACAAAATGCTTCATCTGCAGCCTGTCAGATCCATGGACCATTCTGCCTGCCCATTCCATCTCTCTCAAACTCTCTCCCCAGTGCTTGCTAAGTAATAAAGAGTGAGTCACTAGAAAATCCATTAAAGAAAGCCTCCAGCACAACCAACTGAGGAAAAAATTAATGGTACGGAAGTCTTAGATACACAGTCTTGTTAGCTAACTTACTTTTTACTCTCTTTTCAAAACATTATACAGCCCAGAACTGAAGTTCTTGTTCAGCTGAGGTCAATTAATTACAAATATTTGATCAATATAATTGGGGAGTCATGAGGAAGCAGCAGTTATATGGCTCTGGTATTCTGATAGACTTGTAAAGGAATATACAAGAAACATGAAAGTAAGAAACTATACACAGCAGCAGTAAATGGACTGCATTCACATTGTAAACAAAAAATGGGAGGTTCTCACATGGCCCTTCAATGCCCCTTTCAGACCTTCATTAATGCAGAAGCAGTTAAATTCACAAGAATGTTTGTTGCTTTTCCTCTTCTCTAGCATGACAAACAGGAATAGTCTAATTCACAACCAAGTGCCAGGGTCAAAAGTTATAAAACTAGACTATTTTTCCACAAGAAATTTTGTATCACTGTGGAAGTCTTTAGTCTTTAGTGACTGCTAAAAATCCATACAGGCTAAAAAACTTACTAGACAACCAGTGGAACAAGATAAAAAAAATCCAACCATCAGAGACCAGCACCAGCATGATCTCTTACAGTTCCATAATTCCCAAATTGCTGAGGAATCAAAGAATACAGCAGAGAAAGATCACTGAAACTTCCTGCTCTTCTCTTCCCACACACTAACACAGATGTGCTACTGGCCTAGAATTCTGGGCTAGAGTTCTGTCTTTGACAGACTGAAAGAGTTGGGGCTATTCAGTTTGGAGAAGAGGAGTCTCCCAGGTGACCTTATTGTGGCCTTCCAGTATCTGAAGGGGACCTACAGAAAAGCTGGGGAGGGACTTCTTAGTGACAGGACTAGGGGGAATGGAGCAAAGCTGGAGGTGGGGAGATTCAGAATGGATGTGAGGAGGAAGTTCTTCACCATGAGAGTGGTGAGGCCCTGGAATGGGTTGCCCAGGGGGGTGGTTGGGGCCACATCCCTGGAGGTGTTTAAGGCGAGGCTGGATGAGGCTCTGGGCAGCCTGATCTAGGGTAGAGTGTCCCTGGGCATGGCAGTGGGGGTTGGAACTAGATGGTCCTTATGGTCCATTCCAACCCTGACTGATTTTATGATTCTATGATTCTCCACTAGAAGCCAGGGCCAGTTTCTTCCTCACCATACAACAGCCTCTTTGCTGTTGTGCCATAGCAGCATCCAGTGAGTCCTCCACCGTGACATAATTTGAGTGATGATTCCCTTCACATGCAGTGTGAATTCCTCTGCTCAGTAATTTATATGAAAAGCACCACTGGTATCAAGTGATGTGCAAAACTCACTTGCTTAGTGTACAAGGCAACTTTCTGCTGTGCTTCTGGAAGTAGCTCAATGTCACTTGCCCCATAGATCTTCTGTGCAATAAGTCTGATCTTATCTATAACAGGAAGCTAGAGAAAAACAAAACCAAGCAAAACCAGGCAGGTCAGTATGGCCAATCTACAAACATCAGTAACATCACAGCAGCTTCACCATCCCTCACACATGTTGTGCAGTGCCCATCTGCAGATAGAAGAGCTATTCCCACCTGTCATAGAACAAAGCTAAACAGCAATCTGAGGGGTTTCAAAACACATTTGCTTAGTTGCAGTTGCTTTTCTTCTAAAAGGGCAAAAGTAGTTTACTACAGTCACAGACACACAGCAGTATTTCTTATAAGCTGTGCTTATATGTTAATTACCCCCACTGCAAAAGACACATCTTTATTTTCTCTCAAACAGAAATAAAAGAAGTGGACAAGGAAATACAAGTTAATGGTAAAATAAAAGAACAAATAAAACAGGTTACGGAAGAAAAAACTGTAAGCATCTGTTAAGGAGCTAAAATAGATACAATGACATAACTCTGTACCTCATTAGCTTCTTGAATGGGTGTTTGCTATTAAAGGAGGATTCAGGCCATAACCTGGGAACTAACAGTGTCTTCATTACCTCCATTACAAAGTCATTAGAAATACAGACACAGAAATACAGACCTGCACCGTGACTCCATAGGCCTTACTTGCAGAGGAAAAACAGAAACAGTAAGCAATATTTTCACTGGGTAGATGAAACAAGAAGAACTGACTAATGAGACCTTTGAGAACGGTTACATAAATGTTATGTTCTAAAATCAAATTCCTTCTCAGTTTCTCAGAGCAGCAACTGATCTCCACCTTACAAGCAAAGTGCCTCTGTGGTACTGCAAGTTCTTACCTCCACGTTATAGAGGAACCTGAAGTTGCTAGGTGTCTGTGATGCTCTCTGAACAGCTTGGGCCAGTGCAAGTGCTCCTTTTCCTCCCTCTGCCCAGTGAGTGCACTCCACAGCATCGAATGCTCCTGCCTCCTTTGCCAGTTTCACTACAAGGTCCAGTTCTGCCTTTGTATCCGTTCTGCAAGAATAAAAGTTTTTGCATTTGCACCAGAATGCACACAAAGTGATTCAGCTGTTCATTCTAACAGTTTTTCACTCTTTTTGACGACACCCAAAGGCTGCCCAAAAAAATCCCAGAATCCAACCAGAAGGAAGCTGCTGAGGGGCTGTCAGCATGGCCTTCTCCACTTTGGTGAAGGAAGCTTCACAGAGGAAAAGACAGCAACAGGTAGCTCTGTATCTACATGCAGAAACCCATTATTGACACCAGAAAGTCTAGAACGCTGCTCAGTATCTGCCACATACTGGCAACACAATTCCTGTTTTCAGAGGCAAAGTCAAAAAGGTGCTTGTTTTGCTGATTCGGAGGGGCTCTATCATGTGCACACAATAAGCTAAACCCCATAATTTCTCCAAATCAGCCAGTCTGTATTTACTTCAGATGAAGAATCCTTAGCTGGCTACTGTGCTTCAATCGGTATCAGCTTTAACGCACCAGTTTGAAGCTGTCCCATTTCCAAAGAAAGGCCCCACACAGATTCTCTTTCTGGTGCAGTATGACTTACTTGAAGGCATTGACAGCCACCACTACTGGGACACCAAACATCTGTGCATTTTGGATTTGCTTGTTCAGGTTACTGCAGCCTTTTGCCAACAGTTGAAGATTCTGTAAAGGAGACAGGAAGCACATTTTAAGCAGGATCAGCGCAACTTTTGTTCCAAATCCACAATGTCCACAGCTAATGATAAAAATGTCAAAATGGAAATGAAATTAAAGACAAATCCCCAGTGTAGCGTTCTGAAAAGTCCAGATCAGTGCCTGCTCTTGGATGGAAGACAGAAAAAAGAATGACTATTTCTAATGATCGTTAGTTTCAGCTGCCAAGCCAAGGCAAGAGAAATCATCTTTTATCTCTTTTTTTTCTTTAGTAATTCTTAGTAAGTTAATACTCATGCTCATTAACTTCCCAGAGTAAAACCTCATTTTCCTCTCTGACACATTCCTCTTTATGTATTAAATACCATTAGCAGTGAATTTTATGACACTTGTTTGAAGTATCAGGCAGTGGCTTTTGGTTTACATGTATTTACATTTTGCAGCATCAGAGACTGTTCATGGAAATTCCAACACTTTATCCCTTCCTATGCAGAAAATAATCCACACAGAAGCTCCACAAGAGAAAAAGCTGCAGTAGTGTAAAGACAGCCAGACCAATTATCCAAGTTCACACAACCGTTTAAGGCACAAGGACAGAAGCTGAGACTTTAGTTCACCTCCCTCTCTGCTTGCAAAAGAGGGGGCTGGGAGAATAAAACCAGAAACTGTTGCTGATAAGAGAGTAATTAGAGAGGCACTCTGAATATTTTCAGAGACAATATTTCATCCAAGCAATTACTTCATACTGAGAGGGTCAGGGGACACAGAGTAGGTATTACTATGAAAAATTGAGCGCACAGACAATTGCATGAGCTCAGAAGAAATGAGAAGGTTCTGAATACTGCTAGGTCGAGTAAAATATATGCTTGAAAGGGCAGAGCCAAAGTAACGTCATTAATTTAAAAAGAAAAAAAATATATAGTTTGCATGGGGCAGCATTTCTCTGGTAGCTAAAGAAATGACAAACTAGCTACCCAGGCATGCACTGCCTGATAGTAATTGTGCCATGACTGCAGCTTCTTGGTCAATCATCACAACAGCTAAAGAAGGTTACCTCTTCTGTGTACTCCCTTGGCAAAGGTACCCCAGCAGTGACCTGGGGAAAAGAAAAAAAAAAAAAAAAAAAGTAAGATTTTTATCCAGGATAGCAATTCATGTATGATTCCTATTAAATAGCATCAACATAAAACATTCAACTCCAAGCTGATCCTTTTTTTGTTTAAAAAAACCCCACACTGAAATAGGCACTCACAATACAACAAATGATCGACTATAGCAATATCACAAGTG
The DNA here is from genome assembly GCA_013396835.1 of Psilopogon haemacephalus. Classification (NCBI taxonomy): domain Eukaryota; kingdom Metazoa; phylum Chordata; class Aves; order Piciformes; family Megalaimidae; genus Psilopogon; species Psilopogon haemacephalus. Next base: position 992,943 of record VWZI01009198.1, read on the forward strand.
GCCCAGCATATAAACACTTCATTAGGACAGTAAAACAAGCCAGCACGTACCTGCAACACACTACAGTGAAACAAGAGGGACACTTGGATTCTTTTTACAACTGCAGTCTCAACAGTTACAAGTGTATCGAACCCTACAGCCCTTTAAGAGACTGCATCAGAACAGCAGCAGCCCCTAATGCCCAAAGAAAACCTTGAGCAGTACTTACTGCAGGGCCTCCTCCATGCATCTTCAGTGCTCTGACAGTAGCAACCAACACCACCACATGAGGCCGGAGACCAGAATAGCGGCACTTAATATTGAAGAATTTCTCCATGCCTATGTCTGCACCAAATCCTGCTTCTGTAACTAGAGTAGATGTTAAAACAAGCTTGTGAGGGGTTGCTGATTATAGAAATCAAATGCTTCCTCCACGACAAAAAAATCATAGAATCATAGGTTGGAAGGGACCTCAAAGATCATCCAGTTCCAACCCCCTGCCATAGGCAGGGACACCTCCCACTAGAACAGGTTGCTCGAGGCCCTTTTTTTTTTTTTTTTTTTTTTTTTCCTAGAAGCCTAGATAGTGAATCTGGAGAAAGATTCTTCAAGATCAGTTCTTGAGCATCACTGAATAAGTACAAATCATAGAATTATATAAAATCTTAGCATAACTATCTTTGGATTTGATTGATATAAGGAGGCAGATCCCTCCCTGTGACCCAAACAAGCAAAAACCAAACAACTCTTACCAACAAAACCCTCTTTACCCACAAGCTTCAGTGCTATTTTGTCTGCCAACACCGAGGAATTCCCATGTGCAATATTGGCAAAAGGTCCAGCATGAACAAACACTGGTGTTCCCTAGAAAAGGGCATTTGTGGGAGAGAGAGAAAAAGAAAACCAGAGGGTACAACTTAGCAAATCTACAGCATTTCAGGAGCAAAGTACTATGGTACCTGAAGGTAAAGAAAAATGCTTTTAGATGATAGGTCTTAAAGTCTTCTGATCAGACATCTGTTATCAGTTATAAAGACTACAGCACAAACAGGGTTATAATAATACATACAAGTGGAGATATTAATCCTCTTAGGAAAAGGATGGCTAAATCCTGGCAATTCTTTACCATTATCCTTCCACCACACACTTAAGATTCCCAAAACACTTCCTGGCACTAAAGGCAGCAGAACAGAGTAAAGTTTAGTGCATTTCCTTGTGGTCACCCCACATGCTAATGGCAGACCTAGAATGGCATTGTCCCTAGCCCTGAGCCTTGGGTAGGAAGTCACAGTAAACCTCCAACTCTAAGTAAGCCCATGCAGATCATGACCAACAAACTAAACTGGTTGCTTCTTGGCTTTGAGAATGCATGTATAGGAAATCATCTGTGCTCACCTCCAGTGTCTGCATGAGGTTTGGCTTAATAGCATCTTTCATCAAGACTGCCAGAGCACCAGTCACTCCCTACAAGGAGGAAAAAAAAAAAAAAGAGAGTAATCAGTTTCAGGATGTACCAAGATGGTGAGACAGTTCTTATGCAGTGTCAAGGCTCTGCTTTTGTCCTGGTGAGCTTTCAGGACCTTGCCTGGCCATCACTTTATAACAAAGACATTAAGAACAACTGCAAGGTTAGTAACCCGTAGGTGTACATGGTTTACTATAGCCCATAGCGACATTCACAAGCTTTGCATGTAGATTTGTTTTGGACCTCTTCCTTCCTCATTTCAGCAGCTAGGCTCTACCTAATGGCCTTAAAATGTAATAACAAGCTGCTACATCCTCCCCAAGCCTCTTGTGCAGAAATAACTTCTAAAGTGAACTTCTGCACCCATGAGAAATACCAAGCCGGCATCACGAAAGGCAGACTCTGGAGCTCATGTTTCCTCGAGGTGCAGCACTATACCCCTGCTGCAAAGCCTGTGATTTCATCCACATCTGCTTTGCAAGAGAAAAGAGAAAAGGCTTGCTAACCCTTGTGACTGACAGTCCAGTGGAAACCACTGGCTGTTACCCAGCACTTGCAAAAGTAACTACAATTGCTGTGATGGGTGCTGAGCCAAATGGCCACAGCAGTACTGAAAACCTTGAACCGTGACTTCTTTTTCTTCCCTTTCAATTGGACTGCAGCACTCAATTATAGGAATTTTTTTAAAAGACATTCACTGCTTTGTTTTATTAGTTTCAATCTTGCCACATGAAAGCTTATTTAACATTTAATGGATAAGATTTAAACTTCAGTCATCTCCAGAATAATGAAAGCTACAGAGCAAGATTTCCATGGTGACATTTCAGACCTGTGTTACCCAGCAGCAGTTCAATACAGCCCAGGTTTTTAGTTCACATTTATCTCCCCTTTTTGTGTGTGTGTGTTTCCTGGTCACACGTTCATGACATTGGTTATATCTCAGTAGACGGACCCAGATATCTTATGGTGCTAGACTGCTCTCTGGAACCACCAAGATTCTGCCTGCATGAGGAGTATGTAACAATCCCAGTGATGCAAGCCAATGGCTGCCATCAGTGCAAACACATAGAATCATAGAACGGTTTAGGTTGGAAAAGACCTCAAAGATCATCCAGTTCCAACCCCCCACCATAGCCTGGGACACCTCACACTAGATCAGGTCACTCAAGACCTCATCCAACCTGGTCTTCAACACATCCAGGGAGGGAGCAGCCACAACCTCCCTGGGCAACCTGTTCCAGTGCCTCAGCACCCTCACTGTGAAGAATTTCTTCTTAACATCCCATTCAAATCTCCCCTCTGCCAATTTGAACTCATTCCCCCTAGTCCTGTCGTTACAAGACTTTGTGAATAGTCCCTCCCCAGCCTTCCTGTAGGCCCCCTTCAGATACTGGAAGGTTACTATAAGGTCTCCCTGAAGCCTTCTCTTCTCCAGGCTGAAAAGCCCCAACTCTCTCAGCCTGTCCTCATAGCAGAGGTGCTCCAGCCCTCTGATCATCTTTGTGGCCCTCCTCTGGACTCTCTCCAGCAGTTCCATGTCCTTCTTGTGCTGGGGGCTCCAGAACTGCACACAGTACTCCAGGTGGGGTCTGACGAGAGCAGAGTAAAGGGGGAGAATCCCCTCCCTTGCCCTGCTGGTAATGCTTCTCTTAATGCAGCCCAGAACACAGTTGCTGTCTGAGCCGCATATGCACACTGTTGGCTCATGTTGAGCCTCTCATCCACCCAGACCCCCAGGTCCTTTTCCTGAGAGCTGCACTCCAGCCACTCACCGTCCAGCCTGTGTTTGTGCTTGGGATTGCACCGACCCAGGTGCAGGACCTTACACTTGGTCACATTCAAGAGAACCTACTGGACAGTCTAATACAGTCCTCCAGTCTGCAGCGGTAATGGACAGAATTAATGAGATTTTTAAAAGTAAAAGAAATCTGGAGATTAAAGACTTCTATCACCTGGACTCTATGTAAAACTCAGAGCAAATCCCTACTCAAGCACCATCTGCCTCCACTGATGATGAGCAGCAGGGGAGACTTCTGTTTTCCAAAACAGGGCTTAACTCAGATACTTAAGGTTAAACTGGCAGCATTAGGAATTAAAATCTCAAAGCTGCCTACAGACTGTTGGCACATGCCCTCCCTCACTCCTAACAGATGTCTCACACAAGCACAATTACAGATAAATTATTCCTGGCCTAGCCTTTTTCCTGCAAGGCCAGAGTCAGGCCACATTGCTAATCTACTGTTTTCCAGGCTTATCTTGGGAATAAGTGAAACAAACAAAAAACCCCAAACACACAGGAAAACCAAAAACTCCACAGCAAGACAGCAATAGCTAGGTAAGCTGCGTCCCATCTTGCTGAAAATACGGGTCAGGATGCCCACCCTGTGGATTCTTCTGTCCCATTGGAAATGTTTCATCAGGAAACACAAGACAAACCTCATTAATACCACATCATGCAAACTCACAACACTGTTAATATTATTGTCTTGTGCAAAACAGGCTGTGAAGGATCTACTGTACAGGACAGCAGTAAGAACCATTAATGATATCTGCTGACTAGTGCAAAAGTCCTGATAAGCCTCTTCTCTGCCTTTAGGCCAACTGGGCACAGTTCATGTACAGGGCTGAACTTTCATTCCCTTGTCCAAACATGATTGCCATCCTCAAAACACTGGAATAAGCGTCTGGGGCACAGGCTATTCCCCTGAAGCCATGCTGAAGCATCATATTTGGAGAGTGCTAGCTGATATACTTCTCAAACACGTCAAAAACTGTACTGATAATTATGGTATGGACAGTTGCAGACAGTGCTGCAGCTTGCAACTACTGTTTTACATGCTGGTAATAGACATCATCAATGCTACTATATCCAGTGTTTCCTGCAATGGAAATAAAGGATGTGTGTCCCTCATCAAAGGCTGCCTTACGGAGACCTTGTACTTTTCGCAAAGAGTTTGGCATTCACAGCCTCCCAGAGTAAGATATTTCATTACTTTTAAATAAAATTGCACAAGGCTTTGTTCCTGCACAATGTTTTCCTCACTCCAGGTTGCCTAAGAAGAAACATGTCCAGCAGGATGCATTTTAAGTTCTGAATCATGACTATGCTTTTCATCTAGAAACCACTGTGTATTTCTCCATTAATTTCCATGGTGCTAGCTTCAACCTGACACACAGCACATACACAAGACCCTTTGTCCCTGCTCAGATCTTGTGCACACACACACTGTCCCTTTAGGTAAGGTGCCAGCCACACTGAAGTTCTGTACAGAACTGTCTCTGTGCTTTTCAATCCAAGGACCTTCAAAAGTAATGGGGAAAAAGGATTTCAGAACTGAACTATTCTTACAAGGTCATCTGCTGTAACTGGTTCTCCTCTCTTGCTGGATGCTACTACCATTCTGCCCAGTCTCTTTTTCATGTCATCCAACCCATCAGAGAGTGCGAGAACTGCCATGATTTCACTGCTCACTGTGATGTCAAACTGAGCCTGCAAGAGATGAATAAAGAATGTGACCTCATCAAGATTCCTTAGCAGCAATCCGTGCTTCTGCTAAATACTTGAATCAAGGCAAAATCACCACCTTCAGTAAAAAAAAAATAAAAAAATTGCAGACATACAAATATAAAAGAAATCCAAAGCATTACTATAAGAACATAATTCATTTAATTTTGCCAGTTTAAACTAGATCTCTTTCCCTGCAAAATTAAGTAAAAACTATTATTCCATTGCTATTACATGTTTCTCTCCTGACACATGCAGTAGTGATCCATGTAAGAACATTTAATGCTAACAAATTATATTTTTGAAGGCTGAGCTTACCAATTTGTCACTAAACAGTACAGTAATAGCAAAACAGAAATCACATTCTATAGGAAATCAAGGGTAGAATTCAACCAACATAATTGCAGACACCTCCACCAAAGCTAAGCACCCTGGGGACATTTCAAGTCAATAAGAGCAGCTCTTCTGAACACAATTAATCTGAACTATTAATTTGACAGTTACTTAACAGATGAGTGGAATCACAGCCATGATTACTTATTTTACTGTATTGATTATATAATCAATGTACACAACAAGTTCAGATACTGTATCTGGTTCTGTCCAGATATATCCCACCCAAAGCACCTGCAGTGGTGAAGATCAGCCATTGCCATGCATCATATTTAAAAGGCACTTGTGTACCACTGTTACTATGCAACAGTCATCCCAGCTGGGGAAACCAAGATTTAGGAGAGAACTGTGAAGGAGGGATACAGACAATAAAAGCAAGCACTGCATGGGCAGCATATTTAAACTGCTTGATCGAAGGGACTTTCTCTTTAACGAGGTAAAAGATGTGAATATCTGGCATTACACAAACTTGCTTTAGGATCATGTCTCAAAGTACTTTTAAAAACATGTAAGTAAAGGCAGTAATTACCGTTCGTGAGAAGCCTTTTTCTGTTGGAGACTGTCCAATAGTGATCTTCCTAAGGAATCTGTCATTTGTATCCACCACTGCAAGGAACACAGAGATAAAAATGAGAAGTCACATTGCAAGGCCTAAGTCACACCTATGCCCCATTACAAACACTCAGCTAGATCACCTACGAAGACAGGATGGCAGTTTGAGATGTCACCTGCTCCTAAAGAATGGCCAAGTGCTATTCAATGCAATTCTTCCCCAAAACCGAACAGAAGCAAGTTAAGATATTCAAAGTCACATGCAGACTTCTGCACTGCACCTAGATGGAGTCTATCTCCCTTTGTGTGCATTAAACACAAGCCCAGAGCCTCACTGAAAAGCAGAGCTGCTACTGTTATTCCATTTACTCTCTCAGCATTACCAGTCAACGTGAAAATCAGGAAATTATTACAGCCAAAAAGAAGTAAAATTCTGATTTTGTAATTGAAGTGGTAAAATGGACAGATTTGACCACATAGTGAGAGTAAATTCACACAGCCCCATTAACTCAAATTACCTTAAAAATGTAAACGATGGAATACTGACTACACAAACTGCTAAATACTGGATGTTTCTTACGATCTGCTTGAAAAATTCTAAATATTTTATAAAGTATTTCCCATGAGGCACACTACTTTAGCTCCATTACAGGTTGTGAAGCAAATTTCGGAGAACACACCTCACACCGTATTTTAATAAAAAGAAGAAAGAGAAACACTCTTGGGGTCTATATTAGAAGAAAATGTCCATATCTGAAAGTTCTTTTGCTAGTGAAATATTTAATCTGCCAGAACAGAGACTAATCTTACCTTCAGATATCTTTAAGAACTCTTTTTTAAAAATGGCCTTTATTTGCTGTCAATTCCAAACAGAACAAGTGGGCACAGATTAAACCTGAGTTTAATCCCAAAGCAGAACCCTCCTCTTGCTCACACAGCTTTCTCAGTCAGATAAAAATAGTGTTGGGTACAGTTGCCAAACTGGACTCCCTCACTGACTGACAAATCCAGAAATGCAAACTTGCACCCATTAGCAAAGTCTTTATTTTGTGAATTCAGTGCAGATTCAAGGCTCTCCACCATACCCTTTAGAAACGGGACCCCACCTACAGGCATCTATCCCAAACAGCAGAGGTCAGCCCTGCCCTCTTTCCCATCTACCCAGAAAAGTTTCTGCTGCCTGTGCAAACCTCCCTTTTTTTTTTCAACAGTTCTTTCATTTAGTAGCTCTTGTACCTCTTTGCCACGTTATGGTGCCTGGGTCAATGTCCAATCTCACAAATAATTTTATTTCTTCCTTTGTCAAAGCCTTAGGATCGGTTTTGTTAATGCCCAATTTCTATGGGAGGAAAGGACAAAATAAAAAAAAGATGTAATGAAGAGTCACAGGAATGAAAACCTTTCAGTAGAGCAACGAGCCTTTGACAAAGGCACCTGCATATTTAGATATAAGGAGGGGCTGCCTTTTTGGTGCCCTTTTTCCTAGACACCACGACAACTAAAACAGTCCAGACTGGTGTGTAGCTGGAAACAGAGTTCGCTGCTGCTGCCCAGTTAGTAAAAGGCAAGGCAGACAATGGAGCTCATTAGGGCAGGCTGTCACCAAGCTTCGTGAAAGGCATCTACAGAAAAAGTGAGAGAGCGCTCTGCAGTTCCTTACATGCCTAGTTCTGATCATTAGTCTCACATGCTTACATCCATTTCTCATTAGCTTGCCTAGGGTCACTGCACACAGCCATACATGTACAAAGACACTGCTTTCAGCATGCTGGTTAAGCAGTACAAAGGAGGAATTAAACAATTCAGTCACAAGGCTGTCAGCATCCCAGAAAGCTGATCCTGAATATACTGAGAGGATGGGCAGTTTGCCAAGTTGCTTAATTGAGAGAAGAATTATCTCAAGAAGCCTGATACAAGTGCAGGCTTTGGAATGAGGGAAACGATTGAGTTGATTCATGAACGAGCAAGCTTTTTTTAATTAACTACACAGTAAGTCATATTTTTCTCCTGAAGAACAGCAGGGAAGAAGAAAGCCTGTTCTCTTCCTCTTCAAGCACATCATTTAGGAGAAGAAATAAACAAACAATCACAAGAAAAATGGTATTTTTCTGGAGTATTAGTATCCTGTTCTCATCTCTACATTTAATAACCAGAAAAGTGGTTAGAGTCCATCTGGAATGCCAAGCAATGAGAAAGTGGAAGCAAATCACATGTCATCTGATGATTGAGACATTATAGCCAATTAATAAATCAGAGCTTTAGCTTCCCAAGTACTCTGACTATTGCTCCTGACTTTCAAATGAGCAATTGATGCAGCCTGAATACAGTACAGAGGTGTAATTCAAATGACCTTTGCAGGCCACAGCTGTCCACAGCTGACAGAAGGTCCAAACCCAGTGCGAGACTTTTGCTTTGTTCATTCTCATTTTTGCAGGAGTGAGGGACATGTGCTAGTTTATATTAATTTCTGTGGATCAGAGGAGTTGTAGTCATCTCAGGGACTGCCACTCATGACAGTGTGACTCATTTAACTAGGAATCCTTTCTTGGGCAGAGGTAGAGTAGGCAATGCAGGGGGATAGGGATTTTTTGGGTTTTTTTTTTTCCAAATCACCTCTGTTTGCTCAATCTAGATAGGATAAAAAGTTTTCAATGTTCTCTTCTTGCTGAGTTTTCTATATTGCCCTTTTATTGTGCTGGATTATCTATATAGCTGTCATATAGGAACTCTTCCACTCTATCTGTAACTGGGTGTAAAGTACAAAGACTCATTCTGGCCTTTTCTTAAACTGCATTGACACTACTAATAAAGGACACTAATTCCTTTGCCACTGTATTATTTACACACCATATGATAAAGTGAGTTACATCAATGATTCTTCCCCTGAGGGCTGCATCTCACTGCTTTCTGTGCTGTAAGAAGGGCTAGCACATTTCTGCACATTTTATTAAAAATAAAAAAAAGCCAGCATGGTGATCTAGAGGACAACACGAGGGTTTCTGTAACCTAGCTCTGCCTACATAAAGGATGAGTAAATGGAAAAGAACCAGAAACCAATGTGAAACCAATGAACTTACCTGTAGTCTTCGGACCTGAATGTCTGAAAACTTCCTAACACCACTGACAGAAGGCACCAAACGGGTGTAGAGAGCCTTGCAAAATCAAACAGACAGGTATTTAGCACTGCTAGCACATTCAAAACACCTTGGCCAAAGCGGGTTGTGCTCAAGTACATCATAAGAAAGGACTGTACCTCATCAGTCTGAGTTAGCTCATGGAACATACGCGCGTCGATAGCAGCAGCGACCAGGTTGTTGGCTGCAGTGATAGCATGGATGTCACCAGTCAGGTGAAGGTTAAACTAAAGGAGATAAAACGTATCAGCTACCTCATTTTCACTTATTTCAATTTATCGTAGACAGATGGAAAGAGAAGTATTAATAGCAAAGTTAAAGTGAGTGAGGGTGGAGGGGGAGAGATTGCTCAGTGCAGTATGTGAAAGAGAGGAATGAATTTTTCTGTAACAGAAAAATCCCTCCCCCACATTTATGTCATTTTACGAACTTCCATAGCAAAGCTTCCAAATTAAAAGGGTGTTTTTATCCCCTACAAGAAGAGTTCTCACAGGCTTCTTAGCACCTGCCAAAAGCATGGGGCGGCATTGCTCCTCCTTCACCTTCCTCCTGACCCACTCTTGTTAGCTGCACAACAGGTTTCACACATACATTAGCTGAAGCTGCTGATGCTCCCACAAAGATACCCGAGCTAAACTGAAACCAGCACCCTTGCGTAGTGCTAGCAGTAAAGCTGTGGTTGCACAGAGCTCAGCAGAAGCTAACCACTCAGACACACAATACTGCAGGCAGAACTTGTAGACCACGTACTACAGTGACACTGCTAGTAGTTTCTTTAGTTCTATCTCATTAAAAGATAGCTTGAGCAGGTTTATCTACACCAGTTATTTAGCCACACTATAGCTATACTCGTTTGAGATCTATAGCTTGCGTAACAAACTTGCATTCCGGCAGGCGAGAAAAAGTTGTGCTTAAAACAATCCATTTCCTCTGCAGCAGAGCAGCAAAGGAGGATGAAAAGGGGATATTAGAAAAGGTGATATGACAGAAGACCTTACACTACAATTTTGCTGAAGCCTTGCAGCTGTGGTCTTAAAAAAACAGACAATTAAAAGCAGGATGCAGGTAGTCACACTCTGATTATAAATGTTAATTTTTGTCTCATTCTACATACATGCAACGAGATGCAGTTATTACTACCTTGGTCCTGCAGTATGAACTCAAAAGTTTTTCACTTGCTAGTCTTTTCCTAGGATGAAAGCTACATGCAGAAATATTGAGTGATGTATCAAGGTCATTACTCTAACCAGTGACTCCCAGATACATCAACTCAAACACTCCCACAAAACTATATTTATACCATGTGGGTCATATATAAAGAAAATCCTTTCAGCCAGTTTGGTTCCAAGAGTGAGGCTGTTTCCCCACTGCTGCACACAGTCAAGTATTTTGGCTCATTTTATTAACACTCCTAAAGGGGAGGAGATTATTTTCCCTCTCACATCTATCATTCATACATGTTCTTGGCACCTAAATCAATATTCTGCCTCCTTAACATTTTTGTCTTTTGTGAACTTGCTGCATCAATCGGAACGAACAGCCCTTTTGATCATTTCTGCCTTTCTTCTCAAAATTGGCCTGTGTCAATCTATAGTGCAGGAGACAAAGGTAGAATTCTACAGGCAGTTACTTTGAGACTTGAGAGAAGCACGTGCTACACGTGCCTCTCCATTCCCTGCCCCCAGACATGGGGCTTTACTTGTTGCCAAGTCACGGCAGAAACACGCTGCTGTGGCAGAGCCCCACAGGCTGAGGTCTCCCCTTTTTCCCATTTCGTGTTAGTAATCTAAAACACAAGTACACCAAAAGAGCCCACAGAGCGAGCTGGTGACCACAGCTACTGACAGAACTACTTAATATGCTTCCCAAACATACTAAATCATGATCATCCTCGCTTCAGTGCTGGGAAAAGAGGCATAGTATGTACTTTGCTCAAGGGTATACAGCAAATCAAGAGAAGAGGACAGAACAGAGAAACTGGGAATTGCCAGTTCTATGAAGTTCCATAACCACACAGACACACCCTTCCAAAACAACCAAAGACTACTATAAAAGAAAATAAACAAAAAAAAGAAACTTTGTGAAACCAAGCATCATTGGGCAACAAAAAAGAAGATTTTGTAAGTTATCTGACTGTAGAATCTTCTCAGGGCCTATGAGTTGTATGTGCAATAAGGCTTTGTATAAAGAATTACCTCTTCCATGGGGATAACTTGGCAATAGCCACCACCTGCGGCTCCACCTACAGAGAAACAATAGTCACATCATGCAAATAAAGGTCACGTGTTTGCATAGTAGCTTTAAGAAGGCAGCTACTGTAGAGAAGCTTAGTTCAAACCCCAGCAAAACTCTTGAAGACAACACTGATGGTTTTTCTTTCTTAAAATAAAGGCAAGGTTTTTCTTTCTTAAAGTAAATGCAATTCCAGCTGGGAATTGTGTAAAACTGTAATGCAGCAGAATAAAAATCTCTGAATGTCACCACCTTTCCCCACTGAGTTGCTTGCAGTGGAACAGAATAGCTCGTACCTTTTATACCAAAGGTTGGCCCCTGAGAGGGCTGCCGAACACAGGCAAAGACATTCTGGTGAAGGTGTGCTCCTAAAGCCTGAACAAGACCAACAGTGGTGGTGCTTTTTCCCTCTCCCAGGGGAGTAGGAGTTATCCTGCAGCAAAAAGGCAGAACAGACAATTAAGCCCTTGTAGTAGGCGAGACTCAAAACACAGGGATAAAACAGTCACCCAATGATTGCAGTCAATGCCAATTCAAGTTCTGGATTGCTCAGATTTCACCATAAAATGGGAATGAGTTTAGCAACTTTTTTTTTTTTTCAGAGGAAAGTCTTCAGCAGTTATGTGGTAATATTTGCCAATGATTGTTGAAGGCAGGCTACTGGACTAGCTGAACTCTGATTACAATTCAGTCTTCCCTTCACTACCCTAAACTGCAGACCAGAACAATTTGTCTTTAGAAGAGAAATGTTAAACTATGTTCCCACTGTTTGCCACAGGAGATAAATCTGTTTCTCAAACCACTAGATCTTCAGATTGTGATTTACCAAAACCCAGTGCTCTCCATACAGTCACCTTACCAGAAGGCAAGGAAACAAGTCACACTGATAAAATTTGCTTTCACCTTTACATTATGTAAGCAATGCCTCAGGTAAGGATGTACCTACCCAGTAACGACAACGTATTTGCCATCTGGCTGGTTCTTCAGCCGTTTCAGAGTTGACAGATGAACCTTGGCTTTAGTTTGGCCATAGAGCTCCAGCTCATCAGGGAGCAGGCCAATTTCTTTTGCAACCTGATCAATAGGTTTGGGTATGCAAGACTGCGATATTTCAATATCGCTGAAAGAGAGCAAGGACAATTCATAAGTCAGAAACTTATCACAAATTCTCTGCTTCTCAATGGCATATTTAAAAGAGGAAATGCTTTAATTAAATGAATCTGTCCAACTGATACTGGAATAGACACATTCTCAGAGCTGCCTTTTCTTCAAAAATAAACAATCAAGAATTGAAGACAAACAGCAACAAAAATATCCCACCAACCCTCTACCTTCTCCCAACTCCTCCCACCCAAAGAACACCTTTTTTGTTGGCAGTGCATTACATGCCCTTATGGTATTTTGTATATTTTCAGTGTGTCCCTGGGGACTCAACGCCAGCACCTCCTGTTTCAAAATACCAGCTTTTTGCCATGTCAGACTGAAAGTTTTCCAAAACACAAGTGTCTGACTATTTGCTGATTCAGCAACTATCTAGCTGGCCTGAAGTCTGTGGAAGTCTATATTTATGCCTTAATCAGGATGACCCAAGTCTACACTTCAGATCATGTCATGGCACCACTGCCCATTAGCTCTACCCCCTCTGGAAGCTCTCACAAGCTTCTCTCTCTACTTCTCCCCAAACTTCAATGCCAGATACAGTCTGCATGTATGTATACCCCATATTACACAATGCTTGGGAACAGAAGTGAATACTGTAATACTATGCTGTAAGAATACTACCAGTGGCTTCATTTGAAAGCATTACCTTGGAACAGGCATCTTTAGGGTAAGCTGGTTATATTGGATGTTCCATTTTCCAGGCTGGAACTTCTCCAGGAAACGCTGTGCACTCTCCACTGTGCTCTAAAGTAAGTGCGAGAATCTATTAAAGCAACCACTTTGAACCATGTGGGTTAACAGAGAGACTCAGAAAGGTCTTCCCCTTCCAGCTGTCTCAGTTTGGCATTCACACAAAGTGCTTTGATTAAAGAACTTGCCAACAACCGAAAATGAGATTCCACTCATAGTTTCCTTAAAAAGAAAAACACCCCTTCACCATATCAATCTATTTCTATTCATCTACCTATCTGTCTTCAGTGTAATGGAGTTTTGAGAGTGTTCTGTGCCAAAGTTCCTTAAGCAAACCAGAAAAGAAGGAACTGGCTTGTACTGTTACTCTCATCCCTTTTAAACAGTCACCCAACAGATAGCTCTAGGGTTACAGTCAGAATATTGTAAGACAAGCCCATTTCACACTGTTTTGAGAGGCCATGGTCTAAAGAGTAACTAACACCTCCCCACCTCACAAAAAAAACCCAAAACACATCTCCAAAACCAACAACCATAAAAACCCTCTATCCTAACTTTTCCTTAAAGTACTTCTTCTTCCTCAGTTAATTGTATTCAAATTGTTTGGACCAGAAGTTGGAAATTCTAAGCTCTGCAAGACCAGCAGTGATTGCATTGGTAGTGTGCAAATGTAGAGCAAATGTCACCAAATGTAGAGGAGACAACCAGCAGTCTCATAGTCTGTCCACATACCTGCATTAACATGGCCACAGTCATAGGTCCAACGCCACCAGGAACTGGGGTGATGAAGGAAGCTTTTTCCTTTGCTGTACTGTATGCCACATCTCCTACAACTCTTTTTCCACTGGCCTTTGTGCTGTCTGGGGATTAAGAAATAAGTAATTTATGCATTATATTTCACCTACACAGAGGAGACAGCACAGAATGAAACTGAAGTCCCTTCCTATCTTGGAATAAACAAAATAGAAGCCAAGTACCTGGAAGCTGTAAAAGACAAAAAGTTAAAGCAACATGACCACGTGAAGCTGTTGTTATCACACTTCATTCAGAGATTGTCAACATCTCATGCAACAAATGTTCTCATTAAGCACCATTCATCCTCAGGCACATATCTTTTCCTCGAGGATGCCAGTATTTTCTCAGTGGCACATGGCCCACAGGGCAGTTTGAAGATGACTCCCAAACAAATGCAGGGGCACCAAAGCACAGACCAAGTCCTACATTTGTGGAACAATAAAAGACAAGTAGGACCTCCAACAGAGAGGTCATCTGAACCACCCTCTCACAACTCCTACTCTGTGACTGGAGGATTAGCACAGTTTTCAATGTGAAGGAAATATAAACCAGTAATATAGGAGAAGTGAGACAAGAGGGATCACTTCTTCCAAAAACTCATCTCTGTTCCACTTTGGAGAACGTTAATGTCTTATTATTGAATTAAATTACCTGCCTTTACAGAAGCTGACAACAGAAAGAGCAGAATGTTTCAATTATTCAATAGTGGACTAGTAAATACTGCACTTCAGAGACCAGAGTCTTAAGAGTCAAAAGAAATATCACAGGTGGCTTAAGAGAGGTCCTGTAGAACAATCTCCTTTCTCTCTGACAAAAAAATTGCCATTTCCTACTGTCATATCCTACATGACCTGACAATTCAGAAGCAGATACAGCACTTTTCCAGTGGTGACCTTTAAGTTCACCCATAAAGAGAGACAAAGACAAAATGCATTAGTAAACTAGCACAGTTGTCTAAGGAACTTGCTGATTACAGACTCAGCATATTAAAAAAAAACCAAACCAAACAAAACCCCCAAACAAACAAGCAAAACCATACCAACCTAAAAGACAAACAAAAAGCCCCCTATGTTTCTCCTGGAGTGGCAGATCCTCATTTCACGTATGACAATTTTAGGAAACTTTTTAAACAGTATGAAAAACCTGAAGACAGACTGTATTACTGTTACACTGAAATACTGTACTGCATACAGTAAGTGTATGTCTGAACAGAACACAATCAATTACTTTAACATCCATGTGGCAAGGGTGGAATATAAACCAAATTCCTAAACAGCTGATTACTGTTAAAACCAGAGAGGGAACAAAAGCAGCTCCTGCCAACACTAATTTTTAGCTCCATTGTTACCAACAATTAGCAGCTTGGATGTTTTGCTGTGTTTGTGTTTTAAGCAGCACTTCCTCTCCCTGAAGTTCAAAGCCTGCACAAACATCAAAAGTGTGAAACAGCTTTGCTGCCTGAACTGCACATCAATCTGGCCTTCCAGCAAGAGATCAGTTTAGTCAAAGCTGCAAAAGGCAAACATTATCATATTTTCTTCCAAGAGTGCCAAGCAGGCTTACTAGCCTCCCTGGCCAGGAAGACTCCAGGCCCAAGAATGAAGAAAACAAGTGATGAATTAGGCACTCTAAACACAAATAGCCTAACCTGTCACACAGATGCAGTGATGAGTGCAAGCCAGACAAATCCCCAGTTCCTGCCTCTGCATCTGCACCTCACACCAAGCACTGCTGAGCACAACTTAGGAGAGATGCAATTACCTTAAAAATACTCTTTTGAAAGAAAGCTCACATACAACACCATCTGCCTCTCCCCATAATTTCACCTTCTCAATATTTATCACACTACTCTTAAAACCTAATTACTGAGAGTATCAGTGACACTATAAGCATTTCCAGTGCCTGTATCTTCTTTGGTCCAGTGGGTTCTCCAGCCAGCTGTAACACTAGAGAGCATCCAAGGACTTACAGATTAAAGTAGTAAAGAACATGCCTACACCCAGAGAATGAACAAGTATAATGATCCCCATCTATCTCTGCATTAGAGTCAGCTGCACTAGAAACAGCCTGAGTGCAGCCTCTGGACCAGAGCTAATTCATAGTACTACTTTCAACAGACAAGGGCTGGGAGTATCCACATAAGTTTGCTTTGAAGTCATGTCAATGTACCTGCAACTTTAATACCGTTATGGTGGATATATGACTGCAAATACACAAGACCATACATGATCCTCATCCACAAAACATGAGGCCACCAGCCTGCAGCCTCCTGCTTTTTCAGTGCATCTCTGGGACAGCTGCTTCATAAGGGATCCAACACAATCTGATCTCACAGGCCTGTGGTGGCCAGCTTGATTCCTAGTACATGAAGATGTAAACAAAGCATCAGGTCAAGGTTTTCTGTAGCTTTTGAGTTCCCCTGGTGTTTGAAGAGCATGGCACCAAAATCCAAAGAGGCTGACCCTCTTTTGCTGCAGTCATATTCCACTCTTCATGGTTCCCAGTTGGCTAGGCCTGCAAAATCCCATAGCAGAGGGGGACTTTGAACAGCTTCATCCACTGGGACTCATAAAGAGACACCAGAGACTATATTGTCACTGCAAAATATTCTCTGCTCACACTGTTCTCCGTCCCTGTAGCAGACCAATTTCTACAGGTCTGGAATAAGGCATTTGGAATATCTGCTGGACTACCTCTCCAACTGCAGCAGTAGGAAAAGAAAGACAAATACATTCCAGTTTGGAAAGACATTAGGATGTGTTAGTCTGCTCTAATAGATGCTTCTCTGTCTGAAATAAATTCTGTTGAGCTATAGTACACATGAACATAAAGCCAGATGTGCCTAAACGGCCTATCCTAGCCTCCAAATTTGCAGCTTTGGAAGCATACAGACCACCCTCACTCAAAAGCACAACTGCATTTGCATGATGCTACATGGCTTACTCCAACTTGGCAAGCCTGCATGAAATTAACATCCTGGTATGCCAAAACATAGTAGGATGCATTTGTGCAGGGCACTGTGATTTGCAAAGTAGAACCATAGCCTCATAGACTCATGTTCTCTAGCTGAAATGCACATCTGCATCTAGGAAGCACCTAGTTTGCTGCACTTATAGGTATGGTAAGATGTATGGCAACTGTGTTATTTCTCCCCCACCAGCTTCAAAGCACCATCACAGCTAGCAGAAATATTCTGTCTGTAGAGTGATGTAGCTGGAGAAGATGAGCACTCTAGCTGCCATTCTTTCTGGAGCATTACAATTAACATAGATCTGGCACTGACTTCCCAGAAGATTTATCTGATTTTTTTTTTTTTTTTTGGTGTTTGCCATCTATCAGGAGAGAAAAAAAGACAGGAAAACACAACAGTTTTTGAAAACCACCACAAAACCCCAGCAAAACAAAACCCAAAAAACCAGCAACCAACCAAGTCCGTGGCACCCATCATTTTGAAATCTGACAACTTCCATGGTAACCTATCAAGCCCTGATTGCCAACTCTCACAACATCATTCAGCATCTTCCATACAACACTGACCAGGCTGGGTGTACAAGAAGCTCAGATCTCTGTATGCTGCCCAAGGCAGACTAATCACAAAGAAAGAGGGGTGTATCCTCAGAGATGCAGTTCACATTAAGCCTGAAATAAAGGGCACACCATCGTGTACATAGTATTTCAGAAACACAATGGTAGTTTTATTTGCAACACGTCAGTAAGGGAGGCTCCAAGTCATTGTGCTTCATGCAAATCAGCAGTGACCCCAGGGGTTTTGGCAAATTGCCTAAGTTTGGGTAGCTTGGCACAAATACATCAAGCAACAAACAACAACAGCAGATGACTTTTAAAATTTAATTAAACCAACGACTAATGTTTTTAAATGCAACTCAACATCATCTTTGAGGAAGAAGACTCTTGAAGAGAAATTTCTTTACATTCCATTAAATAACAGCAACAAAATGACTGATTAATTATGAAAACTACCTTTTAAAAGCCTTGTGGGCGTAGCACAGAGATAGCTGGATGGTGACTAATTTTCTCTATCATTCAATATCTGTAATTTGGATTTAAAATGAGATGAAAACAGAAATTGCCAGACTGTCTGTTCTTTCTTTGTGAGGAAGGAGTAGCTAAGTGAAATCTTACCCTAAAATCCATTATGGTAAAGCACTTTGTTCTACCCAGAGCCACTGTCACCAATACTCTTGCAGAAGCTGCTTTGTTTCAAGACAATAGCTGTTCAAGCCTAAGAAGTTAATGTTGTGATTCAACGAATCCACAACTACTTTAAGAGACTGCTTGTCATTTGTGCTTCAAACAAAACAGCTTAATCAGACCTAACTCTGAAGTAATGACAGCAAAGCTGCACAATCAGGAGTGACAATAGCAGCAAGATTTCACTATGTAGTTGGGACCAGTTATGGATGTTCTGCTCTAACATTTCCTAGGCCTCCTCTCTCCCCTACTTAGCATCAGCCTCACTGAAGGCTGAAACAAAACTGACACTGATCCATTTTAGGACAGTACTTCAGATCAATCTTTTTTTGCACTCTGGCAAGAGAGACAGAAGTCCATATTGACTAGAAACACCAAGGAAACAGTATCGATGCACTTAGCAACTGCATTTATATACAAATAAATACAGCCCCACTCTTCACACATTATCCACGCACCTGGCACATGGTTAATTCCACAGTCTATTACAATTGCACCGGGTTTGATCCATTCACCTTTAACCATTTCAGCTTTACCAGCTGCAACCACCAGGATATCAGCTTTGCTAACCTAGAAAATAAAATCAAAACAAACAAACAACTCTGTATCACACTGGGAGTGGAAAAACACAGAGCTGCTTCACCAGCAACTCTGATCAGCTTTAGCCGCAGTGAAACTGTGTTCACCCATTACCATTGTAGGAATGGAAGGGAACTGTCAGCCCTTAATGGTAGCTAGCAGCTACCTTGGCAAAGAATAATTTCTGCAGTGAAAAATTATGGCCCATTTTCACACTCCTACCCTGAACTATTGCTAGTCAACACTTCACAACCTCCTTTGAACTCCTCCACGCTTCCCAAGTGGGTCATACTTTTAGATAAAATTAAAGCCTTCTGCATATTCTTATCTTTCTCCCTTCAACTATCCCTGCATATTCAGCTGCTCTTTTCAGTGCTAGAAATATGCTCAGCACTCACTAGACAGCAGCCAAGAACAAACCCTGCACAGAACTCTATGCAACATTTCACTAGTGGCAGCACTGTCTTGTGGGTTTATGTCCAGGACTTTTAATATTCAAATCCAGAGAAAGTTGATTGTAATCCAGCACTAATATTTGTTCAGACACTGTCAGTACATTTGACAGATCTGGTTACAAAGCCAGCGCTAAAGACTCCGACTGAAGCTTGTTGTCAGCTCTTGCACTGCTTCATTCATGTTTGCTTAGGAAGCTGCTATCCCTTGGAATTTTTCTTTTAATCTGTAAGGAAGATAAACCATTTAGAAGATTTCATTAAGAATTAACACTTCAATTATTAATCAACCTAACGACAGCCTTACTGAACAGCAGCTTAACGGTATGAAGCATTGCAGCGTTTCTGATTTTGTGGGTTATATTCAAAATACACCTACCCCCCTTTCAGCTTTAATACTTGCCTACAGAACCTGGCAATATTGATTGCTCTACAAAACCCAAGTAGGTGGCAGCACAGCAACACACTAGTTCCATCACTCTCACTGCTAAAGAGGAAAATGGTACCAACTCCTAGTCATAGAAAACAGACTGAGAAAAAAAAAATCCTGGAGAAAAACATCTAATCCAGCATTTCTCTGACATTAAAGCAGAAGACCAGCGAGCCTTTTCAGAAACAGACAGCAAAACCATACACTGTCTTGCAGGCCACTACATGAAGATTAGCAACAGAAAAAGAAGCAAAAATTACTTTACTGTTGTAATTAAACCACTCTAATTAAGGGCCCAAAATAATCAGGATCCTTTTCCAGTGGAAGTATTTCACAACCATGCAGTGAACAGGACTGAGAAACCATTCCAGATGAAAGACAAGCCAGACCAAATGACCCGCTTCGAGCAGTAATACCTAGACTGGCAATGTGCAGGAGGTAAATACAGCCTCATGCATTCAGCTTGTCCTTACCTCCTCAGCCAGTGTCGAGGTCTTTGAATGGCAAGTGGTTACTGTTGCATGACTCCAGAGCAGCAGGTCATGCATGGGAGCACCAACAATCCTACTGCGACCAATCACTACAGCTCTTTTCCCTGCAACCTGGACACCTGCACCACAAAGTTAGGAGAAAGCAAACTGAGGTCATGGTGCATGCTAGTACAAACTAATGCAAACAAACTGACAAGAGGAATCAAGATAAGCCTGGCTTTGGTGCTTTAGATGACTCTCTTCTAGGCTGTACGTGTTAGAGAACTCAAACTAGTTCTTTTACTACCCTAAGAGCCAGACACAAGATGGCATCTCAACAAAAGTTTCAATGTGAAGTACAACCTTGCAATGTGTCTAATTTCTCCTCTTATAGAGGACAACTGCACTCATAAATAACAGCTAGAAATCTCCTTACCTGTCTGCCTGATAAGTTCCATGCATCCTTTCGGTGTACAGGGAATAAAGCAGTCTCCAAGGTCCCCTCTAGAGAGTTTCCCAGCATTGATGCTACTTAAGCTGTGTTTCAAAAGAATAAAGGCCAAGTAAGATTCCCAGCCTCATGATTCACTATTTAAAACAAAACAAACCAACCAAAGAGGTTTCTTTCTGGAGTAGCTGTCATGCTCTCCAGAGGTGAAGTCAGTTTACCCATCTACATCCTTCTCAGGTGCAACAGCATTGGTTATTTTTTCTGTATTGATGGGTTTATTGGAGTCAAGTGGCAGCTGCACTATAAAGCCATGAACAGCTGGGTCTCCATTCAAAGAGGCAATGCACTTGAGGACCTACAAGTAAAGACCAAAATTATAAGGGCTTGTAAACTGTAATGTGACTGATGCAAAGAAATCCTATTTGGATTAAAAGATACTCACAATATGTTTAGTTTTTCCACCAAACAGTATAAATGCCTCACGTTTATTTTATTTGTAGAAAAATACCCATTAAAATATCTATATTTTCCCTCACATTGTTTTAGCTTTCTTTTAAAAGTAAGTAAAATTTAAAAAAAAAAAAATTCAGCATGTTCCAGTTCTTTTTTCACAAGTTAATATCTACAGACAAGTAATCTTTTTACTGAAATGAAAGAGCAAATAACTCATCTCTTCAGCTCAGAAGCAAAGTTGTGTATTTTTTCATTACTGGTAATTTTACTTACATCGGCTTCTGTTGCTGTGTTTGGCAGTTTTATGTGATTGGCACTGATTCCAATCTGCAAATGACAATACCAACAAGTTAACTAATTTCTGAATTTACATCAGAGATTGATCTGGCTATTTTCTCAGTACAGACCAGCCACAGCAATGTTCTGTCACATTTCCCAAGTCTATCTCCTGTTCCTGAGGCTACAGTCCATTATTTGCAAACACCACCAATTAAAAAGCATCTGGAAGATTAGCACTTTACCTGGTTAGATTGGTCCATATTTCAACTGTCCTACACACCTTTTGACATGAACGACAACATCTCGTCTTGACAGCATACAGCCTTGAAATGTCAGCAGTGCTGCCAAGTACTACCTAGGGAAACAGGGCCTCATCTACATTCCCAGCCCTGTTGTAGCATGTAATGTACCACTCAGTGACAGATGCAAGGCACCTGCAGGTACAAGACATTCAGGGTAGATAAGTGCATGCCTATGGGTCAAGAAAGACAGAGCATCAGCAGCTCAGACACGTGTAATCTGGGAGATGATGACATAAAAAGCAGCACCAACCCACCTCACTTGGCTAAGTGTCAGGGTAACATACCCTTAGAACAAGGAATTCAGGCCAACAGTGGTTTCTGCAATACTAGCAAAAGTTAGGACAAAGTCACTTGATTTGCACCTGCTTTTTTTCATATTCAGATTTGACCTACTGTAGGAAGATAAAAAGAAATATTAAGAGGTGGGCATTACCTCAGCAGCAGCCTTCAGTTTCATATTAATGTAGAGGTTCGAATCATCCCGATTTCCAACCTAAGGTTGAAAAGACAGTTGAGTCACACTGCAGAGGACAGAGCCAGTAACAGATGAGCTTAACACTTATCTTTCCTTAAGCTACACAAAAAAAGAGAGAGATTCTTGAACTGTAAACCACAGTGATAGAAGCTATAAGTGGCAGGAGCTAACAGAAGTGTTCTATCAAGTAAAAGGCAGATAAAGGCAAGCTGTCTGATATTCAGCATAAACACTATTTACACCTCTTGAGAAACTTAACACAGCATCCTTCAAAGCAGAAAATACTACCTGCCATCTCATCTCAGAAAGTTTAATTTGTAGCTAATTAACACAATCAGCAGGTGCTGATAACATCCAATTATCTAAAGCTTTCAGAAAATATGGGCCTTTTTGATATCCAGAAATCTTTGTTTTATGCTTTGTGCCTTGATCAAGAAATTTCTTCTTTTGCTGTTTTGTACCTTGAGAATTTTCCTGCCAAATAAAAACCAACAAAACAAGAACAAAGCAACGCACAAAAATAAAGCAGCAAGTGGAAAAAAAATCCTGTAGTTTTTGGCAGCATTGGGTGATTAGGGTACAACTGCACTTCATATGACTGCCTGTAACATCCAGGATGTTTTCTTAGGTTTACAAGGAGTATTACCTCTAAGAAAATGAGGGGCTAAGAAGGAAAAGTTAATAAGCGAAGTCTTGAAACCCCATTCCCTGATACTTGAGAACTATTTCTGGCTCACCCAGAGATTAGAAGCTGCTGGAGTGATTGCATTAACTGATCACTCAGCACGTACCACTTGTTCTACCATGGGGTTAGATAAAGGGGCTGTCTCTTCTTTGAAGTCTGCTGGGTTTAGGTAAAGGTATGCCTTAAACAGGGCAGGGAAGAAGAAAGCAAGCAGGCACTGAGAGATGTCAGCAAACAGATCACATATGTTGTGCAAAACATTCCTAACTCCGAGACAAAAGAAAGATAAACTGACTTATTCTTTGAGCTCAGAGGACACCAGATACTCTCAAGAGGGGTATTAAATATCAGACACGTTAACATGTCAAAATCACAGCTCCTTATAGCTGCAATGGGAAAAAACAAATCACCTTAATTCTGCCAATGCAGGCCAAACCCTTGCACTTAATGAGCTCTTTTTCCCTCCACAGGCATTCCTGTGTAGACTCACACATCAAATTCAACAAATGAGATTTTCTGCCATCCACTGCACTCATGTCTTCTTGGCCAAAGGTGTTTTCAGTTGTTTGCTGACATTTTCTCCCCATTCTGCCCCTCTCATCTCTCCTGTTGATGTTAACAGTAGACCTTAAGAAACAACTCATTTCAAAGATACCTAGTACAAAGACATCTCTGAAAGCTGACAGGTTTTAAAGCTCACACAAATGTAGAAACTTGGAGGAGTTTCTCTACAAACACTGCTTCCTCCTAACAGGCAAGAAGCCTACACTTTTACCATTTCACAAATACAAGGCTCAAAGATCTGCAAGGATCTGATTAAAGAAAAAAAACCACAACTGAAAGACCCTAAAATATTTCTGGGCCCCAGTACTTGGGGAAAAGACATCACAGAAATATGTTACTGTCCCACAGGAAACTCTGATCTACTGTTCCTTATCAAATGCCATGAATTGCAAGTCCGCTTTGATGAAATTCATCAGCTGTGCAAAACAACACAGATTTTCTCTAGCTGTTTTTAAAGAAACAATACCTGCAAAATTGCAAGTCCTGGTCTGAAGCCTGGAAATTTCTCTTTCATCTCAATGACTTGCTGCTTTAGTCTGTCTCTTACTTGTCTGAAGAGGGAAAAACAAAACAAAGATAAAAACAAGATATAAGTTAATCAAGGGGCTGAACTCTCATACAGTAAGATAAGTCAGGAGATGAAAAGATGACAGATGGGCAGACTGGCAAATGTACTTATACCTGTACACAAGTCTCAGCAATCTCCAAATAAGATTAATGCCCATAAATCAGTAAGGTGCTTTTAATGTTTTATCATACTTATTTATGTTTTACCTTTTCTTTTTTCCCCCCTTAAAGTTCACATTGTGCTTCACTCTCCTCTTCATGGTCTCATAGGATACACAGATAAAAAATAAATACAGAATTTGGGATGGAAATTTCTGGGTTTTAAAGCTTCTTAATCACAAGCAAATCCTTATTCCACACATGCCATACCAAATCTACCCGTATTTCAGAGCACCAGTCAACACTGTCACATGTGCTGTCCTGGTAAAAGATGATGAATTTACAATGGTAAAACTCTGTTAAACAGCAAACAAACAGGAGGTACCCAAAGAAACACATATTCTGCAGTTGGTCAGTACTATATGTTTCTATTGCCTGAATTATTGGCCTAACCCATGGTAGGCTGCAGTCCTACACTCACCTTCCTGCCTCCAGTCTGTTTCTGTGCTTGCCAACATGCATGTGAAAAAATGTCCCTGTCCAAGAGCTTCCAAACAAGGCAGACTTTTTTTTTTTCCCCTATGCAAGCTAGAAGGAGAATGGGACACAGGCAGATAAGAAGCAGTGAGGAAGATTTGCTAAACCCTGGTACATGACTCAGGTGACGTATTCAGTGAGAACAAGTTTAAGGATACAATTACTAAACCATAACTTTGAAATGGAAGCATGAAAAGAATCACTGATTCACCTAACTCAGACACCAACTCAACCCTAGTTTACTGTGGGAAGTTTTAGAGATACCAAGTACCCATCAATGCTAAATGAGCTGCAGACAGTTCAAAAGCCCCGAGTGCCACCATCATCTGGCCCTATGTCATGATCCTTCATCAGGGAAAAGGTCCCAGTTCCAGGCCCAACATGCTCTATCAAATTTTAAATTGTCAAAACCCTGGGTGAAGCCCTATCACTACTGCTCTGTTTCCTTGCCAGACGACCAGTTATGCCCCTCTGATAGATTCACAGCACTGAAAGGTGGCCATGGTGCTTAAATGCAAATGTAGAAGATACTCACCTAGAGGCAAAAGCCAGGTAAGTAAACCTCACAGGACACTAAAGCCGTAACAAGGCTTCATGTAATATGTAACCTGTGTCCCATCCACTGCTCTCAAATAGTGGGTGTTACCATCATGCTTAGTGAACACATCTTGCTCCAAACATCCTACTGTTTAAAATACATATGGTCTCCTTGTGCTCCTCTACCTGCAAATCAGTATCACAGGGTCTACTTCCCAACTGGAACCAGAGTTCCCAGGCTGCAGGAGGTGCTCTTGTTGCCAGCTCATTAAAAACGCAAATAGCAAACGTACAGGGAACAGAGCAGGTCCCTGATGCTAGCTGAGAGGCTGTGGTTTCTGCTATATACAGAAATCCCAGGATGATGGATAGACAGATAAGCTAACTCTACCCTGCAACTATGTGCCCCAAATCAGAAATGCCAGAGGCAAAAAGGGAAATGGGACCAGCACATGGCTGTGCTGCAACTCAGCAGCACTGATCCCAGAGGACAGTTGCAGCTGGCCCAGCCAGAAGCAGCCCCGAGGCTGTTCTAAATCACACAGCTTCCTGCTCCATCCCAGATCATACATCCCTCCAGCTGCATCCCAAATCACAGTCAGAGCTCTGCTGTATCTCAGGAGTGGGCTCAGAGTATTTATAAGTGTTTGTGTCTGGCCAAGCTGTTCAAAACCTCTTAACAAGCTTCAGTAAAAGAGTTTAAATTTTACTTCAGAAATAGTAGTTGCTAGATTTCCTTTAGCTATAACCTATGTGAAAGATTTGACACACAGACCTTCTTGCTGTGACACTGCTTTATGAACCCATCAGCCTTGTCCTAGAAATCTCTCACACTGAAGCGACAAAATTAATCTGCTGGGTGACAAAATCTCCCTCTCACACTCCAGCTGCAAGCCCCTTGAGAAGCAACTGAATCTACAGCTGCAGATGCAACAGGGCCTGAGCTTAAGAGCAGTCAATAACAACTAAACAACTGTCCTAAGCAGGGTCAGAAAACCCCTGTGTGGAACCCATGAGCAGATGGGGAGGGCCAGCTTTTTGAGGGAGCTTTCTCCGAGAAGTTTCCAGTGATCTGGTAAGGAAGGCAGAGTGCTGGTTTGTGGTCTGCAAGCAAAAAGAAGTGCAAACAAACATATCAATCTTTATAATCATAACCCTTACAAGGGACAGACAGCTGGAAAGGGTCTGAAGTCCGGGATTTATTTTAACTCTGTCTTCTCAGTGGAAGAGAAACAAGCTCACTCAAGGGTCTAGTTTGCCTCTATGAGGCAAGGCTGCGGTGTGCTTTCAACCCTAGCAGCCACAACTGTTCACACAGTGTATCACTGACATTTTCTGCAATTAGGTACTAGCTCACTTCTCCTTCAGCTACAGAGGAAAGGTGACACACCAAGTGGCACTGCCAGCACTGATCTGGCTTATGAGCCTTGAATCAAGAAATCCCTTGTTAGATATGGCCACCTAGTGTTAAGCACCACTGCTCTCCAGTTACCACAACAGCCACATTTACACAGGTTGAGAGCAAAGCAAGGAAAAAAAACCCCAAACTTTGTTTTATCACTGCAGACTTACAAAATAATCTTCGAAGCCAGCAGCTATTTAGTGATAAGAGTTTGCAAAATTCTTCAGGTCTTCAAAGATAAAAAGTTCATACTGATAAATTAACATTTTTACTAACTGTATAAAAACACTTGTAAGTTTTAAAATAATCTTTCATTTGTACATGGCTGTTACTCCAAAAGCCTTCACTCTGATGCCAAGACTTCTACTCCGCCCACATGCTCTTGCACAAACTCACACTGCAAACAAGGGTCCAGGGTCCACATGGGTTAAGGACAGCACACAGCTCTATGCACAGAGTGCAAAAGCCAGCTCCAAAAAGGAACTATTAGCCTTTCTTTCTCTAGACTGCTGCACTGGGCTGCAATTAGATTTATTAATTTCTCAGAACAGCAAAGGACAAGCCACATTCCTCCATGTGAGGGACGTAAAGCTTCCAGGCTAGTGCCTCCTCAGGGAGACACACCCCCCCCACCACCCCACATATGAGATTATGTACATGCAATGACAAAGGTAACTGTGGTGCAATCACGCACACCACCACTCTGAAGATGTCCCTAGGCTGTGCTTCTGTTCCTTCTCTGGGTACCGAGGCCCTGGGTGTATGTGAATACTGTCAAACATATGACCTGACAAATACCTCCTTCAGAGACAATGATGCTCTGGAAGAGACCTACCTACAAAGAGGAGGATTTGGCCTCACTGCCTGAATCACAGATTTCCCAAGTGTTTCATAAATGTGCATAGAAATGCTCTTGCCTAAACCTTCCACAAATGACTGTATAAGGTTCATGGCCACCCTCAGAGTACTGTCGTACTCTGGGCTGCTGTCCCTGTAGTCATTCCTTAGAGCAGCTCTGCAACTGCTCACCTTCTGCTGCTCCCCTGATAAGAAGAGAAACTAAAAGGGAACAGGGGAACCTCATCGCCCCACATTGCAAACCTCCATGGCTCCACATCCTAGCTAGCCAGACAACAGCATAATCTTCAAATACTACAAAGAAGCTGCAAGCAAGTGCGCCACAGAAGATTCCATCTAGGAGGGCCACAATGAAGAGGTACAAGGAAGTCTCTCTTTGGAGTGTCACAAGCTGTCTGTCCCAATGGAGTGGCTCTAGAATGGGAACTGCACAGGGGAAGTCTAGGAATGCTGCTAGTAACTCAAGTGACAGCTTCGGCTGAGGGAAGACCCTGGTTAGAAAAACGAGGTGGAACCTGTTCACAAGTGTTCTACCACACCACTGGACAACCCTGGCACACTGTCTGTCCCTTGTAAGGGTTGTGATTATAAAGATAGGTTTGTCTGCACTTCTTTTTGCTTGCAGGCCACAAACCAGCACTCTGCCTTCCTTACCAGATCACTGGAAACTTCTTTCTACCGCTCCCACAGATGTTAACCACTCTTTTAGTTGTGTCAGCTCAAATACTTGTGTCAGCACTCTTTGGGCCAAATTGAGAGAGCTTTTTCATAGGCTTTTTTTGTCATGTCTGGAATGCTAGTCCAATGAAGGCCACAAAACAAGTAAGCTGAAGAAGAGGTCACCTGTAGTGGATGAGACAGGACACACTTGAGGAACTTCTCAAATTTGTCCAGCTGCCTAAGCTTCACATAAAGCTGAGTCTTTAAAACTTTCCCAGAAGAGTTTGCACCCCAAAAAAAGTACTGGCATGCCCATGTTTTCCCTGCTGCAACACCAATCGTACCAATCACATGTGCATCCCAAAAGAGCTACCGCCTATAAGACCAACCATCAGATGATTTAATCAAAGGACAACATAGTAGAAATAGGTAAGGACTCAAATTGCATTCATGGGACTGCAAGCACTTTAGACAATACTCTAGGCCATACCTACGATAGTCTGTCTTCATAAAGAGCAATACTGAGATTTTTTTTTTTTTTTTTCCTTTCACAAAGGGAATGTAGCAGAACTCCCTTCATGTTCTTTCCCTTGGGACTCCCACCTTCCATGTAACCTGATGGTGGTGTGCAGAGATGACCATACTGTGGCCCTGCTGTCCACCAGACATTTTCTCCTAGCTTGTAACCTCTCTGCATCAGAGTTACATTGTTCAAATTCTGTGTCTGTACAGCACTTGACAAAGGGATTTTTACTCATATTTTGGGGTGTTCAGTGGCACCAAGTGGTAATGCAGCAGAGTTCACACTCTAATTGTGAACCTAAACATACAAAGAGTGTAGAGACAAGAGGTGGTTGGGGCCACATTCCTGGAGGTGTTTAAGGCCAGGCTGGATGAGGCTCTGGCCAGCCTGATCTTAGGGTAGGGCTGGAACTAGATGATCCTTGTGGTCCCTTCCAACCCTGACTGATTCTATGTTTCTAGGAAAACTCTCTTGCTCTCTCTCAAAGTCTTCTCTTTACATGTCTCAGAAAAACAGTAACACTGCCTTCTACCTGACTTTTGTTTAAATAACTGACATGACTGAACTAAGTTTTGGGGGTTTTTTAACCTCTCTTCAAGGAAAGAGTGCAAAGAGAAGAAAGCTTACAATACTTGAGTGTTGATTTAAAACACACAGAGAAACTCAGAATTATGAAGCTGTAACACTACTTGGATGATCCACCTCATCTGACTGATTTACAAACACTTTTCTGGATTAAAGTAACAAAAACCACCCTCTACAAGACAGTAACTGAAAAGGTTACAGTTGAGTCAAGTCAGAAACACTCCCTTTCTACAACAGGGAATTCAGCTGACAATTCCTAGAAAAAACACACGCTTGCTTCTGCTGCCAGACTGCTGGTATGGGAGGGGACTCTGGGCAAGGAGAACACCCTAGACCAGCACTTCTCTTAGAGGGTCTGGAAGAAAGGGATGTGTATCTGCAGGACAGATAGCCCATGCCCTCCCATCTCCTTTGAGTATTCCACTAGGAAAACCCAGAAGTACACATGCCTCATTCAGGTAGAGCACACACAGGTAGAGTAAACACAACAGAAAAGGACAGCTGTAGAGTTGCAATTACTCTTCCATTTCATGCTGTCTTCAGGTCAGGATTTGATGCCTTTGAAAGACAGGCTTAGTCCAAACACCTTAGAGATGTGCTGAAAATTAAGCAAACCTTTCTCCTGGATGTGTCTATTAAAAGCAGGTATTTGCACAACATCACAAAGGTTCACATTTCTGAAAACAGCTGCAGATGTAATATAGAAAACAAACTGAAATAAAAAATGTCCATGTATCTATAAATAAAAGTATCAACACACAATGCAAAAAAGTTAGAAGCTTTAAGGTGAATGCTCCAAATTCCTCCAAAACATTAACTGTACTCAACTTCTTTTCTGATTTCTAGTCGCTCTAAAGTTTCAATAAATGTGCAGCTTGAAAGGATCTACTGCACCTCAGTAGCTCTTTCTGTGCCAGAAAAAAAGAAACCTGCACTAGGCTGACGGCTAAGTACCACATACACAGCATGCAGACTGCACTAGTTTCAAGACTGCCCAACACAGTGAAGCCTAAGGGATGAACACAAGACTGAGGCTGCAATATGCAAGTGGTACTAGCCCAAAAATGACCGGCTAAAAAAATATGCAAGCAGCCTTTCATCATGGGTATTGAGATTCAAGACACATTAGGCCTACTTTTCAGAAATGCTCCACTGCCAAGTTGGATGTAGATGTGTTGTACCTAGCAATACCTAACATTGGGTCTAATAACTTTTGGGAGATTACCATTTCAAATTTACATTTTCTGTCCAAATTCCCTGGTTATAGAGAGGAGGTACTGAGCAAATAAACCTGTTACCAAACAGCATTGGCACATACTATCACAACAAAGCGCTGCACTTTGCTAAACGTTGCATCTTCGTAGATTTAGAGAGATTTGTTTAGCTTCCTTACTAGATATGCATGTACAGCAGCAGTAGGAAAAACTAAAAGACCGAACACAATTTTACTTATACTTAAGGCTTGTGAGTAAAAGCTGAAGACCAACAGGAAGTCTTTCCATTTAGAGTGTGACAAAAGTTTAAAGTCCACCTGTGAACTTTCATCTTCACATCATCCAGTATATGGGTCAATTTATTTTGCTTTAAAAAAATAAATTAAAAAAAAAAAAAGCAGTGGCCAATGCCTATACACTAAGAACACAGAGACCATACCTAAGAGCACAGGTGTCTCAATTCCTGCTCGTAAAGCACCCCAAGCGCACCACCTACATACACAAACCCATAACGCGGTCCCTTCACACCTGCCTGGGCGCTCATCTCGGTGCAAAGATGCAGAGCGGCCACAAGCCACACACCGGCTGGGTTTTAGGGGGGCAGCGCGGCCGTGCCAGCACTTTTAAGTTCTGCTGAAGATCTTTAATACCGCCTTCATCTAATGACTCTCAACGTTTCCATCCAGAAAGATGTGATCTTTGAACGCAACGTAGTAAAAAAAAAAACAACCCTCTGGATTATCTTCAAACCTGCTTCATTAAGGCAGAGCCAGAGCAAAGGCCACAGCAGCCCCATTTACCCGGCCAGCAGGGCTGGGTCCCTCGGGGCGCCCCCAGCCCACCAGTTTCCTTCCCGACCGCGGCCATCCCTAAGGGTAATATTCCACACTGTCCCCATAGACTTTCCCTGCCCGAGGAAATCTCTGCCCTGCGCACGGCTGGGCACATGGCGGGAAGAGCGGGCAGCACCGGGGTACGTACGCAGAGACTATCTTGCCGCTGAGGATCTCGGCGGGGGCCATGGCGAGGGCGGGGAAGCAGCGGCCGAGCACAGCTGGGGCTCCCAAGGCGTCTGCGGGACACGCTGCCCCCACCACTACCCTACTCCGTGCCCCACGTGGCCCCAAACTTTCGTCGGCCCGCCCCACGGCGCAGGCGCTGCCCCCGACCCGCCCCCGAGGAGGGAGCTTAGGGGCACAGGGGCGGTTATGGCGTTCTCCAACCGTGCCGGTGGCGCTGTGGCTCCTTCTTGTGCCTCCCGCCCCCGTGAAGCATGCGGAGCGGTCCCAGAGCTCAGTGGAATCGGGGAAATGGCTGCCGGAACTGCCGGAGGGTTGCGGTGTTGGCCCCGGTCTTTTCTGCTCTGCTGAGAAAGGGCCTGGGCGGCAGCCTCGGTTGCAGACGCTGGGAAAGGAGGGCGGGAGGCTGCCTCTGGAACGGGAGACTGAGGAGCGGCTGCGGGGGGTGCCCGGCGGCTGGCAGCGCTGGTGGGAGAGGGGGGGGTCTGCACAGTCAATTCTCGCTCGTATGTTTAAAAGAATCGCGAATCAGTGTAAGAATAAACTCTGCGTTTCGTGTTCTCGGCCAGTAGTTGTGGTACTCCTCACAAGGGCTAATTCTTCAGGGTTTCGGCATATTTGTCTAACGTAAAGTCAGAAATCATTGTGTAGCCGGTGTGGAAACAGAGCAATGAGGAGGGCAGGTTTGTGACCTAAAGTTCATAGGCTGTCAAAAGAGTGAGAAACAGGTTCCTAACAGTCACCTCTAAAGGATGTGGTTGAAGCAGGTAATCCCGTTAGGACTGACGGAGCTACAGATTACTTTTAGGGAGCTTCTTGGAAGACACTTTCGTTGACCTTCAAGATCCAGCACTGACCCGGTAGTGCCAAGCCCCCATCGACATGTCTTTTAAGTGCTTCCAGGGATGGTGACTCCACCCCTTCCTTGTTCCAATGCTTTGCTGAGCCTTGAGGTCTCACAGGGCTTTAGGTTGCTGTTAGGAAGCAGTGTGACAGTAGTAGCACATTTCCTGTGCCTGCAGTGTTCTTACTGCGTGGTGGCACTACAGCAAAGAAATGGGAGAGAATCCTAGTTAGGGTTGTGTAGTGGTTTAGCAGTTACCTGCCCCCCCACCTTTTGTAAACCCTGGCTAGGACTCAAAAACACTGGAAGTTGATAAATGAAGCTTTATATTTACAGCAATGCACAATATACAAGCAAATATTTACAAGATATAACAGATATTTACAGATAAATACAGTGGAAAGGTAATACAGGCACCACACCCCTCCCAGAGACCAAAATCCCCAAGAGAGGGTAACCAAATTCCCCCCTACCACCTTTCCCCCCTTCCTTAGCCTTATCTCACCACTAGTTGATGCTGCACATAAGCTGAAGTAGATCTGTCAGAGAGATTAGTGGCAGGAAGGAATAATTTTACTCTGAATTAGCTAAAAGACAGAGAGACAAAGGAGAAGCAGCTGCCATGCCGAACGGTCAGAAGCCCTCTGCTAATCTGGTTGTTTTCAGAACAGTTCTTAAAA
>VWZI01009198.1:1026965-1078353 GCA_013396835.1 Psilopogon haemacephalus
CCAAAAAAAAAAAAAAAAGAAAGATTTGGCACTCAGGACAGTAGTGTAAAAATATCAGACAGGAAAAAAAGCAAACCAAACCACAAAAACATACCTAAAGTCACTGTATTGAAAATGTTCAGATTTCCTTATTTGCAGAGTGAGCAGAAGAAGCTATTGCCATCAGGACCTGTAGATTCCTATGCAGAGCTACTAACTTGCATTATTTGCATGTGTGTGTGAGCGTTAATGTCACTTGCTGCTTTTCTTAATGCCCCAGTTAAAAAAAAAAAAAGATGATTCATGATAACAGATAAAACCTTGAAAACTGAAAAAAAAAAACCCTCAACCGCTGTGACTTGAATTTATTGTAGAATCTAAAAAAATTAGGAAAGGAAA
This sequence comes from Psilopogon haemacephalus, assembly GCA_013396835.1. Taxonomy (NCBI): domain Eukaryota; kingdom Metazoa; phylum Chordata; class Aves; order Piciformes; family Megalaimidae; genus Psilopogon; species Psilopogon haemacephalus. The sequence continues at coordinate 1,027,344 of VWZI01009198.1, forward strand.
TAAAAGATAATTCCAAACAAGTTCAATTGTTTTTGAGCCAGATTCTCCTTCTGGGGAAGGGACAGAGTCATGACTTTTAAATGTTTCTGCCAGAAAATCAGACTATCTTAGGTCCTTTTATCATAGCAGGGATTGCTTTTGTATTTCTAACTTGTCTCTTGGCAGTCAAAGCTGAGGTTGTTACTCAGAAGCTGTGTGTCATGCCTTTATGTAAGAACATGTTTTTAACATCTATTCTTAATTGTCATCCTGGGGTTAAAATACTGAAAATGAAGTGGGAAAGGAACAGAAAAGGAGGGATTATGTGATGAGAAATGGCTGAATAGTCTTTTCAGTTCATGTCAGAGACAAATCCAACCCTGAAATGCAGTGAAAAAGTTAAAGCTACTGTTCACATATAGCAATGAAATACAGTGGGAAATAAGGCAAACATTGTGAAAATGTTTACAAAGCTGACAGCAAAGAGCAAAGTCTTATGCTTTCAGTGCAGTTCTTTTGACTATATTAATGCAAAATAATAGAAAAATATCCCTAATGCCGTAAGAACAGACAGCTCTGAGCACAGCCTGTTTTGAAGTAAAGCAGACTTTTTTTTTTTTTTTTTTTCCCAATGGCTGTTAGGATGAAGAAGAAAGAGCTATGAGGATGATTTGGGGACTGGAGGGCATGCCTTATGAGGAGAGACTGAGGGACCAGCGGCTTTTTAGTCTGGAAAAGGGAAGACTGAGAAGGGATTTAATACATGTTTATAAATATCTGTGGGCTGGTCAGGATGGGGGGACAGGCTCTTCTCACTTGCTCCCTGTCATAGGACAAGGAGCAATGGGTGTAAGCTGCAGCACAGGAGGTTCCACCTTAAGGGGGAACTTCTTTACTGTAAACATGACAGAGCACTGGAACAGGCTGCCTAGAGAGGTTGTGGAGTCTCCTTCTCTGGAGACTTTCAAGGCCTATCTGGATGTGTTCCTCTGTGGTCTGTGCTAGATTGTCTGGTTCTGCTCTGGCAGGGTGGTTGGACTCGATCTCCTTGGGTTCCTTCCAACCCCGGGCATCCTGTGATCCTCTGCCAGGCACCCCTGGGTTTGATTTAGCCACTTCTGCAGTTTGATTGTTTACCTTTGCATCCACCCCCTCTTACCCAACATTTCAAAAGCCATGGAGGTTGCTCTTTAAAAACCCTGCAAAGGCTGCAGAGTGCATGCCAGGAAGACTTCCAGTGTTACTGATGATCTAATAGCTGTGCCTCTGGTGGCACAGGATCTCCAGAAGCTACAGTTTGTTATGAGAAACTGACTCCAGATCATCAAAATAAGCAAGAACGTTAGGCTTTGCTTCACTTATTAAGCAGAGCAGTTACGATGGACATAGTCTTCAGTAGAGGAAGAGGAACAGAAAAGTTATATTAGCTTCATACACCTTGATCAGAAAAGAGATTTTGAGAAAACCTGTTTGCAGGGGCACACTGGGAGAATAGTATTAATCTTTAATTCTGTAAACATTGGAGGGACCCTTTCCTGCTTACAGGTGTTCCACTGAACAATGCAGGACTGTTTAAATGAGAGGTGTTACCATAGAATGTACCCTTATCTACCAAGATGGAGAACACAACTTTGTAATGGGATAACACCTGCAGGTAAGCTCTCTTTGGTCAGGTGACTGAACTTTGTCATAAGCCTTGAGACTGACCTTAGTGTACATGCTTTGAAATTGCCCTTATAGCTGAGCTATGTTAATGTAACAGTAGATAGCAGGAGCAAAGATTTCATCCAACAAAAAGTGTTTCCCGACTGTAGTTATCCCCCAATCTGTTCTGCTGTCTCACATGCCCCTCCCATTTTTGACATGTCATGGAAATGACATGTTGGTGATGCAGACAGCTGTTGGACAGTCACTGCAAAAGTAACTGTCTCTGGCATTCAGGGTTCCTAAACTAGCAGAACAGGGACTCAAAGTGCTTCTCATCCACTTCAGTGCAAAGACAGACAAGAATCAAATCACTTCAAGAACAGTTTTAACTACAGTGAACTGATTTTCTATAAAGCAAGCAAAGGGTACTTTTGTGCCAGGTTTTACTGGCAGGGCGGTAAAATTGGTTGTGTCAAATGAAGCAGCAGTAGCAAAAAGGCCTCTGAAGTGCTTGTCTGACTCTTGTCTTAAGCTTGCCATTCACTTGCCTGCCATACCTGGGTTTTGTATGGGCCATGGTTTATCTGTCACTCTAAAGACAGCAGCAACCATCTTGAACTATCTCCAAACTTCCGCTTGTGTTACTATGTGAGTCACACAAATTTGTATGTACCTGAGTGTATTTCCTATGGGCTGCTTTTCTTGTTGCTCTTTTCAGTAGCTTCCTTTAGATCTATCACCTTAATTTAGTACAGAAGTTTTCCAACACTTCTCATTGTACAGAAGTCTTCCAACACTTCCAACCTCTTAGGGATCCTGCAGAAGCAATGTCTTCTTAACAGTTTGAAGAATTCTGTGCTGCACTTGATTCCGCTGAGCAGAATGCCAGAGTGCTTGATAAATATGGATCTTAGGTTGTCTTGACTCTTAATGTGAAAAGATAATTCAGAGCAAAGAAACCCATTTTTGAAGTAGTCCTTTCTCTCATGTAAAAACCATTCCTACTTAACACAGCATGTTGTCACACTCCCTGCAATAAAAAACAACCTAATTCACTGTCCTAGCTTGCCTGTGAGTAATGTATTATTGCATTTTCCAGATAAGGTAACTGAGAAAGAAGGATTGATTGGCTAAAGCAAAATCTAAACACCAGCAATGGAGTTGTTGGAAATTACAAACTAGCTTGTAATTTCCAACTCCTCCTTATTCTCTTTGGCTAATAATTTTCAGTTAGTGGCCAGTGGCTATATAGGACTTTCCCCTTTTTCTCCCAACTGCTAAATTTCACTAGAAGAGTATGAAAAAAAATATTTCCAATATTTTCCATATAAATATTCATTATGCCATTTCTACCTTTCTGGCTATGTAGGGAAATTCACACACTGACATAGACAAGGAGAAAGGTGAGTTTCAGGAATGCACATAGGAGGATGTCCAGAAGACAATCTTTCCATTGCAGTCTAATTCAGGCAGCCTCTTAGATAATTATTCTAGCTCAAGCAAGGACTTCCTTGGCACAATAAGATGGCATGACTATATTTGCAGCGTCTCTGCAAGAACCTTCACAGGGTGTTCTCTCAACCAAGCAAGTGCTGCTCTTGCAATGTCTTGTAGAGAAAGGTTGTGGGATAATGTGGCAAAGGAAGAAGCTGGACAGATCCTGTGAAGTCTTATGGTAGGTGAAGTCCAAGGCTGGCATGAAAACAGCTTTTCCACAGACCATAATTATAGCAAGTGGCTTATATGGAAAACCAAACCAAACAGGTAAATAGAATTTTCACTTTGGACTTGTTTGAGAGAATGTTTTGTGAATGTCTTGATATCCATTTTTGAAAACTGAGTGGTGTGTGGTAGTGTATGCACACAGTTTATAATATGAAGAAGGTTTAAGAAGTTGTACCTTCAATGTGTTTTTACTTGCATCATTCCTGATTACAGCTCTTTCTATGTAATTGCCTCTAGATCATAGGACTGTCTGTACCAGGTCAGACAAAGGATCCCAACTCAGTCATGGCTCTAGTGGTAAACAGCTGAAGACAAAGAGAATAGTGGAAATAAGGGAGAAATATGATAAAGTTTGTGACAAACAAAAGTGTTTGTAGCCCCATGCCTCCTGCTATCAGAGGTTCATTCTAGAGAATGTCCTATTTTTTCTCAACACACAGGGCAAGGGAGGTGATTCTCCCCCTTTACTTTGCTCTTGTCAGACCCCACCTGGAGTACTGTGTGTAGTTCTGGAGCCCCCAGCACAAGAAGGACATGGAACTGCTGCAGAGAGTCCAGAGGAGGGCCACGAAGATGATCGGAGGGCTGGAGCACCTCTGCTATGAGGACAGGCTGCGGGAGTTGGGACTCTTCAGCCTGGAGAAGAGAAGCCTTCAAGGAGACCTTATGGCAACCTTCCAGTATCTGAAGGGGGCCTACAGGAGGGGTGGGGAGGGACTGTTCACAAGGTCTTGTAATGACAGGATGAGGGGGAATGGGCTCAAACTGGCAGAGGGGAGATTTGAACGGGATGTTAGGAGAAAGTTCACAGTGAGGGTGACGAGACACTGGCAGAGGTTGCCCAGGGAGGTTGTGGCTGCTCTCTCCCTGGAGGTGTTCGAGGCCAGGCTGGATGAGGTCTTGAGCAACCTGATCTAGTGGGATGTTTCCCTGCCTATGGCAGGGGGTTGGAACAGGATGATCTTTGAGGTCTCTTCCAACCTAAACCATTCTATGATTCTATGATCTTCCCCTTTTACATAATACCTCTTGGCCATGTGAGTCTGTTAGTTAGTTTTAGCAGAAACAGTATTGATATAGTACCTTCCCATTTTGTAGTAAATTATTTCTTCCTGTATTTGATATATGCATATTTTGTTGTCTCTGAAATACATATATATTTGCCCATTGTGTTTTGCTTGGTTTATTCATTATTAGACTTCCATTTCTTAGCATTAAAAATATCTATTCCCCATTGTCCATGTTTGATGATTGATGTTTGTCACTAGAAAGGGACAGTAAATTGAAGGAGAAAGAGATCTACCTTTCACTGTCTGGAAAAGCAGAGCTTTGTGTGACATGCTGTTCATAGGAGCATGTGCTCACATATATATGAAAGAAAAAGATTTTGCTTTCCTTGAAGGTCTCCTAACCAAAGTATTTGGAGTTGAGTTTCATCTTCTTGTCAGCATGATTTGAAACAAGTTTAAAAGTGGTGATGCAGACTGTTCAAGTATCTAATCCTTTTTCAGTCTGAACAGTAGGCAAGCTCACTGTAAGTTTGTTCCACACTCATTTATATAGCTGCCTATATACCTGTGCATATATTTCCCAGTTGGTATGTCTTATATTGCAAGCCTTTATATAGCAAATGTTTGTCAGCTTCTAGTTGGAGCAATCACATTTCTGCCCGTTCCTTTTGCCTATGAGCTGTGTTATTTGTCTGGTATTTGAAACAAGACCTGATCCGTTGAGGCTGAGCCATGCAGAAGCACCAGTTTCAGAGACAAGGCTAATGCTTGTCCTTAAGCTGTAGAATGTGTCCATTCCTACATGCTCAGCTGCATCAGAGAAGAAGAGCAGTAAATTAACCTTGCAAGTCTGCAGAGCTCTTTTGTCTGTCTTGCATATCTCTGGGAGAGAGATTTCTTAAAAGAACAGCAAGGCTTGCTCATGCCTGCTACTGTGAACTCTGAGCATTCTGATTCATAAACCAGCTTGAGATCTGATCAGAAAGTCTGTGCCATGAAATGGTGTGTCTTTGGCTGCTGTCTCAGAGGTCTTTAAATAATCCAGTAGGGCAGTGCAATGTTTTGTTCTAGGCCCTGTGTCAGCTGTAGCTGGCAAAAACCACATTAAGGGCCCTTCTGGTCCCCCCCAGCCATCATTTCAAAACTGACTGTTTTGACATCCCTAGCCTGTGCACCCTGGAGCAGTTGCTATGCTTGCACATGGAGTAGTTTTGCTCTGGAACCCCACTGCTTTGCAAAGCCTGTGCTTAGAAACTGGGCCTAGAGAAGAGACAGTGACTGACTTACCATAGGAGGATTCAAAGATCATAGACTTGATGTGGAATAGCAATATGGTGAGCTCAGTAGGGGGGATTTTGCTTGGCCTGTGCTGCTTTTTTGTGGCCTAGAAGCTTGGAGAAGGAAATGAGAAGAGATTCTTGGAGAAGAAAATATCCTTCCATGAATAGATGTGCCAAGCTGTGATAGTAGCAGTATCTCTTGTTCCAGCCATAGCAGTGTAGGACCCACATGCACATTCTGAAGGACACCGAGTGCCCAGACTAGTCAAAGAGGATCAGCAAAGGAGACATTATACTGACAAGTCAACAAGACCAGGTTTGGTTCCCGCAGCATGACATTGACAGTACTGTAGGCACTAACCTTATGGACATATGCAGTGAGATATCAGTATAAACCAAATTCAGCAGAATGGTCTGAACTGCTGCCACAGCAGATGCTGCTGTGTTTGGGACCTGAATCTGCCTTCCTGAATCCTTTGAGGATTCAGTGGCATTGCTGGGGCTTTGTGAAAGGATCTGGTGGATGTGGCAAAGAATTTTTCCTCTTTGTGGACAGTCTCTCTTACTTTCTGTAATTTTTACCAGTTACAGGGTGATGGAGGTTTTGTGCTACAGGCAACCCATGTAGTTTTCAGAGTAATGTGGAGAAGCTTCTTTCCCTGCTGTCCAAGGGTCTGAAAAGGGGTGCCTTGACATTTTAAATGAGAACATTTTCACACAGGACGCTGTGGCAATTCAGATTTTTTTTTCTTTTAAAAAGTCTAATTTTGAGACAGCAGACCTGGTGTCCTTCACTCAGGAAGGTGCTCTTCACTCAGGCATCACAAGCATGAGTGCTCATGACAGAGAAACATTACAGCTTCACTGGAGGGGTGGTTTCTAAAACCTGAAGAGTTGTCTGGTATTCAATGACTGGGAAATAGAGTGACACATAGGCTAATAAATAAGGGAATTTCTTTTGGAAACGGGCAAAGTGTAACATTTTGGTAGCATTTACATTGATCATTATTCAACTTTCTAAACTGTCTCCCTGTTCTAGGGAGAAGGAAGGTGGAGATACCAGCACCTTACAGGCAGACAGGAGGAACTAAGTTTTCTTGGGTTCCCTTACTTTATGCTTTTGATCTGTTACCTGGTGTTGGTGAGTCTGAACTCCGTGCATGACACATGCATGTATCAATGACAGTATGTATGCACACAGGCTGTCTCCTGGAAATAGAGAACTCTGAGAATGAAGAATATAGTTTATGGAAAATCAGTAAGTCTTGGTTCTTGGTGTAATTTCAGGTGGCACTGCCTTTCACAGCATGTGTAAAATGAAGTTCTTCATGATATATAAATATTAGGCTGTACTCAATTTTGTTTATTAACATTTTCTTATGAAAGGACATCTCCTGATTGAAATATTCAGATTAATGGCAAGTTTGTGGCAGTTTAATTTAAAATGTGCTCCTTAGGGAGTGTTTCTGTGCAGCAGGGATGCACAAAACATGCTGAGACTTAGGACTCTGAAGAAAATTTCTTTTTCTTTAGCTCAGCCTTGGAAAAAAAAAATAACAATGAGTTCAACACAGCCTGTATCCACAGTGATGGTGAGTGCCCAGAAATGGTTTTGAATTTAGACAATCAGGCCTTAAGGATGGAGAGAAAGAAATAAGCCTTTGCCGCTCCACCTATTTATCACTTGTGACCCAGCTGTGGTGTGGTTTGTGCCACCTGTTTCACCACCTTCACACATGTGGCTGCAGTACTCTTCTGTCTCCTGCTTTCCATGGAGTTACAGAGCTCTGTAGGAAGAAGAGTATCCCAGTAGGTGTTGCATGGGACAGGGATGGTTGTGGATTTGTTGTGTCTGTAGGAATACTTTTCTAGTTTGGAAAACCACTTTTAAAAATGTTCCTAGTCAAAATCCCTCTTGGGCAGTTCTTGTTTAGCTGGGTCAAGTACAGATAAAATCCATAAAGTTATTTCTATGCCTGTTGGCTCACGAAATTTGTCAGGCATGTCTACATCCGTTTAGCAGTGGATTTCTCTTCACATGTGGTGTCATTGTTCATCAGCACTGACATTAGCAACATTAATGGCATTTTAAGAGTGAAAATGATAAAGAAAAGTAATTGGTTATTCTATAAAGAGAAGCCACTACCCTCATTCAGGTTGAGGCCTTAGATTTTACTGAAAAGGGATGCTGTCAATGCATTAGTAACGTCCTAGGTCTCACCATGACATTAACGTGCTTCTGAGCTTGGACTCATAACCAGGCAACTTGACTGCAAGATGAACTTGAGCTTAAAACTGAATGGGTCAACTTACTTTGGATGAGTCAACAGCAGCATACAAGTCCCTTCCAAACATCCTATATCATGGTCTCTTGTGCTAGTCGCTGCAGATGGAGCACACTCAGTCAGCAGAGTGTCAGTCACACACTTTGTGTGACTCTGTTATTGTACTCATGGAAGCAAGATTTCCTGCAAAGAAACACCAACTTTATGTGCTTGTGAGGTGGGATGCAGTCAAATACAGGTATTCAGTCTCTAATGACTGACATCCTCACAGGTGGATCAGTGTTCCCAATGGGCAGAGGCAGAGTTAGACCCATGGGTTCAAGGCATTATGATGGGGGTCCCTCCTTCATATCAGTGTACATAATTGTACATCTCTCTAGCTTATTTCAGCCCTCCTCAGCTTGAACTCCAGGTAATTATGTAAAACTGACATAGCAAATACATTTAATTCTTTTTTTCGCAGTAATTTTTGGATTGGAAGAAGAAGAAGGCCTGGGGAAATTGCTATTTGATGTCCAAGCTTTGTTGCATTTTTGGAACCAAGGAAGCTGTGACTGGGAAGAAAGAAGGAAATTCATGCAAGGTGAGAGACATTTAAGGAAAGTACTTTCTGCAATGACACTTGAAAATGGAACCAGGAAATTAAAAAACAGTATTTTTGGGCTGCATAATGGTAGTTCTTATGTGGCAGTAATGAAAACGACACACTCTTCCGTTGACTCAATGATGAGTATACTCTGGGTTAATGGAAAATGTGAGGACAGTTTGCTCTAATAGGTGTCACCTTTGGTATTGGGCTTTCTTTAAAATTTAAGATGTCTGAAACCTTGTTAACTGGAATGCTTTCCAAGTTTTCATGGAAACAGATATCATGGCTCCCTGCTGCATGCCCCTTCAATAATCAGTCAGACTATTGATGGAGGAAGGGGCAGAAGCATCTGCCCAAAGTAACAGACTAAAAAGTCCCTTGTTTGGTTTTGGGTGCCATGGTGCTGCAGCACCCCACATAGGGTCCTGGTGTAGTGCAGTTGCAGCTATGTCCAGTCCATGGGAATCTTGCCATTTGTTCTATGCCTATGTCAGTGACATCTGTTATCACAGGTGGTGCAATATCCATGGTACAATCACACAAACGTCACAGTGTAGCTGTTTGACCCCATGGCAAAAAAAAGCAAACAAACAGTAAGAGTAAACAAACAGCCTGTCAAGGCAAATAAAGAATTACAGGATCACAGAATCACAGGATGTCAGGGGTTAGAAGGGACCCAAAAAGATCATCAAGTCCAACCACCCTGCCAGAGCAGGACCATAATCTAGCTCAAGTCACAGGGGAATGCATCCAGACAGGCCTTGGAAGTCTTCAGAGAAGGAGACCCCATAACCTCTCTGGGCAGCCTGTGTCAATGTTCTGTGATGTTTACAGTAAAGATGTTCCCCCTTGTGTTGAGGTGGAACCTCCTGTGATGCAGCATACACCCATTGCTCCTTGTTCTATCACAGGGAGCAAGTGAGAAGAGCCTATGTCCCCCCTCCTGACAGCCAGCCCTCAGATATTTATAAACATTTATTAAATCCCCTCTCAGTCTTCTCTTCTCCAGACTAAAAAGCCTGAGGTACCTCAGCCTCTCCTCATCAGGCAGTGCTCCAGTCCCCTAATCATCCTCGTAGCCCTCCACTGGGCCTTCTTCAGCAGATCCCTGTCCTTCTTAAACTGGGGAGCCCAAAACTGAATGCAGTACTCAAGATGGGGTCTCAGCGGGGCAGAATAGAGAGGAAGGAGAACCTTCCTTGATCTGCTGGACACATTCTTCCTAATACACTCCGAGATCCCATTGGCCTTCTTGGCCACAAGGTCACATTGCTGTCCCATGGATAACGTGTTACCCACCAGGACTCCCAACTCGCTCTCCACAGGACTGCTCTCCATCAGATCACCTCCCAGCCTGTACTGGTGCAGTTTATTATTCTTCCCCAGATGCAGGACTCTGCATTTGTCCTTGTTGAACCTCGTTAGGTTCCTCTGTGCCCAGCTGTCCAGTCTGTCCAGGTCTCACTGGATGACTACACAGCTTCAGCTGTATCAGCCACGCCTCCCAGTTTGGTGTCATCAGCAAACTTGCTGAGCAAACTTTGTCCCCTCATCAATGTCATTGATGAAGATGTTGAACAGCACCAGACCCAGCACTGATCCCTGGGGAACTCCACTAGTTACAGCTCTCCAGCTGGACCTGATACCACTGATCATCACTCTTTGAACTCTATCTTGTAACCAGTTCCTACTCCACCTCACTCTCTGCTCTTCTGTCCCACACTTCCTGAGCTTGCTCACTAGGATGTCATGGAAAATGGTGTCAAAGGCCTTGCTAAGGTCAAGGTAGACTACATCTATTGCTCTTCCTGAACCTGCCCATTCAGTTATGTCATCATAGAATGCTATCAGGTTAGCCAAGCATGACTTTCCCTTGGTAAATCCATGCTGACTACTCCTGATAACCTTCTTCTCTTCCCAGTGCCTTGAGATGCCTTCCAGAAGGAGGCACTCCATCATTTTTCCAGGGACGGAGGTGAGGCTGACTGGATGATAGTTCCCTGGAACCTCTTTCATGCCCTTTTTGAAGACCAGAGTGACATTGGGTCTCCTTCAGTCCTCAGGCACCTCTCCTGTCTGCCACAATTTGGCAAAAATGATGAAGAATGACAGAGCCATAACAACAGCCAGTTAGAGGAAGATAAATTGCTCAGGATTTGTTTTAAACTTTTAAGTGTTCTGGATGCATACAGAATTTCTGTTCTTGTTATTTAGATCTGAAGAGGTATTAGTCAACATTTCTTGTGTAGGGAAAAATATTTTGTCTAGAGCAAAAGTCCAAAGTAAATGCTCCTCTCTCAGCAGGAATAGAAATAAGCACTCCTTTCCTCAGTGCTGGACGATGTCACAAAAGCTTCTTTAATATTGCTCTGTGAGGTCTAGATTGGGTTATCTGTCAGCTATGTCCATGGGCACGTGGTTCCCTATGCACTCTGAAAGCCAAGAGGCCAACCAAGAGCAGAAAATCAATCACTGCAGATGTGGCTTCAGATTTCCTGAATATGCCATTGACTCTGCACCAGGTAAAGCAGATACTGTGTCTGGTTATTGTAAAAGTGAGCATAGGATGAAAATCTGCACAGAGCAGAAGGACATTGTACACTGCATGTAGTGAATGTCACAAGCTCGCCCCCTCAGTGCTTTTCTGTAACCCCTCAACAGCTTTGTTTAAATAATCCTGAAGGATTCTTTTGGGAAAAGCTGTGCTGTCACTTCTACTTCTGAGAGAGTAATGGATATCACCTGAACCTTTTGCTCCATCCCAGCAGTGACAGCACATGCTGAACCCATTCAGAGAGTGGCACATGTGAAGCACATGCTCTCCTGAGCTTCAGGAAAGGAGCTGGCTAGGCCAGACAGCATTTTACCCATGTTTTTTTCATAATAACTTAAGAAATTGAAAATGTTAAAAGACAAAGCAGATTCCCAGTGCCTGGCTTGAAATCAATAGACTTAAAAGAGATAGTAGAGCAATTTTTCTTTCTAAGCGACCTACTATTGGTTTTCTCCTCAGAACTCCTCCAGGAGTTGCAAAATTGGACTTTGTTGCACATATTTCCATCCGAATATTTCAGTATTGCATTTTCACAAAATCACAGGATGTTAGAGGTTGGAAGAGACCTCCAGAGATCATTGAGTCCAACACCCACCCCTCACCCCCGGCCCCCTCTCCCGCCCTTGTCCAAACAGGATCATGTAGGGCAGACTGCACCGGAATGCATCCAGGTGTGTTTTAGAAGTCTGTAAAGAAGGAGACTCCACAATCTCTCTGGGCAGCCCATCACCTTCACCGTAAAGAAATGTCTCATCGTGTGGAACCTCCTGTGTTCTAGCTTGCTCTAGCTTGTACCCAGTTTGGTGGGGTTTTGTGTGTGCGTGGGTTTTTTTTGTTTGGTTTTGTGTTTGTTTGGGTTTTTTTTAATTGCAGCATGTAGTGAATATGCTTCACCGTACAGCGAGCTTAGTGACCATCTGTCTCTTCCATGCCAGAACGTGGAGACTGGACCCAAGGTAGACTCTTAATTCGCACATGTGTTATTCACACATTTGCCACTAGAGGGAGCCATGGTAACAGAAAAGAGGAACATGCCTTGAATCTTTCCTGGACCCTGAACTGGAAAAGATGGTGTAAGGCTGCTTGTAGCCCTAGGCTAGCCTTATGCATTTGTGCTGCAAAAGCTAAGTACATTTGTCTTATTTGTTAAAAAAAAGGGGAGTTCTTTTAAGGCAGGCAGCTACGGCTTGTACAGCTAGTGAAATAACTCACATGCCTATCTCTTACTGAGCTCCTCCATGTCTGTCTGAAAAAAAAAGCTTTTTTTTTTTTCCTTTATAATCTTTTAGATTTCAGCCACAGTCCTACTGACTACAAATTCATTCATTCACTATGGCCACTTGGTTTGTGCTTAGTCTAAAAAATAGGGTACATAGCTTCATCAGAAGCCAATATCCTGTGTTGTAAGATGATCTCATATGTGTTGCCTCTGTTGTTATTAACAAGGGAAACAAAATCCTGCAATGTTATTAATTATTTTCTTAAGGGGAAATAAAGGCAGAAGGAAAATGAAGACTAGCTGCTTTTAAAAAAAAAAAAAAAAAAAAAAGTTGTAAAATAATTGTCAGGGAGAGCAGTAAAGGCTGGTTGATTCCTAAAGGAAGGTGAGCCAAGAATTTAGAGTGACTCCAGCCTGGGCCATGCCCTGTCTGAACATGGTGGGCAGAGCTGGGTGGTGGTAACAGGGTTCATCAACAGTCTCAGATAAGGTAAGTGATGGACCAGATCCAAGGCCTAAGTAGGGAGTCAGGAGGAAATGGAGACAGGGCCATAGACAGGGCTACTACATGAGTCCGAAGTCCATTCAAGAGACAAAGACAGGCTGAAGAAAAAGCTGCAATGTACATCCGTAGGTTCCATCCTCCTATGGCACAGCATTGAGACCCAACCAGGAGACAGAGCCAGAGACAGGACTCGATCAGATTTACATATAACATAGTTTGGGCAGGGGCCCGAGTCCCAGATGGGTCTGGTCAGGGCCATTAAATCTCAGTGGAGTGGTAGCAGCCATCCCTTCCTTCAGGATGATCCACGGGGACATGGTCTGCATTCACTGCATAACAGCCCACTGGTGCTGAATGGAATGAATAGTGAGCCCTGCAGGTGAAAACATACTACCTTCTTCCTGAGGTGTATAAAAAAAGTTTGTGTTATACTGCATCGTTCTTCAGAGATGGGAGGAAGAAAAAGTAGTTTGAGACTTCTGTAAATTTCCTTCTAGTCATGATAATGAGACTGATAATTAACCATGACTGCTCTGGATTTTTGATGGCATAACAAGGGTACTTAAAGCCCTATAACCTGCATTACCACCTTTCTGTGACTGCAGCCCGAATGGCAGGAACTGTTTCCTCATTTACACCCAAAAGATAACTTGCTTAGTACTTCCCATTTCCTGGGTACTTCTCAATTCATGAGAAACAAACTTGCATGCTTTTTGAAAAAAGGGCAATTAGTTCTCCTACAGAAACAATATATTTTAATTGCACCCTTCCTTCAGCATCTGGAGAAATTTGTCTGAGCAAGATATTAATGAGTTTACCTCTTGGTATGACAAATAAGAATTTTACCTTTGGATAAAGCTGCTTGTGTCCTTCCTGTTTTACATGTGCTGCATTTCAAGTTACACTCCTCTTATTTCTGACACTAAGCCATGACTGCTTGCTCCTGTTACATGTACTGCATGTGCCCACTTAGTCAGATATTTAATTTCACCTTGTGGTTTTGGCTCTTCTGCAATCTAGTCGTGCTCTTGCTAGGTACATACCTACATCAAGATCACATGGACAATTTCAAACTCCATGCTTCCCAGATAAAATTTGTGTAACATTGCTTATGTCAGAGTTCTACTGTTTGTTTTTTCTTCTGAATAGCTGGTTGGGCCCTCTGTTTGGTGAGCTTATTTTAAAGGATCCCACAGAGTAGCAGACTTTTTTTTTTTAAACTGAGATTTTTTTTGCAAGCTGAGAGACCAGTACTGCTTTCCATGCCAAAAAGACCGTGGATCATCTGCAGCTGCTCACCTTTCCACTGGGAATTACTTCCTGAAGGATGTTACCAGACAGGCTAAGGCTGCTGCGACTCAGCCAGACCTGAGTAGTTATGACTTTCAGCACTTAGTAAATGATGAAAGCCACTCTGTTATGGTATGGCACTGGTCAACTTCATCCTAAAAAGCAGCCAGGAGATAACCGGTAATGACTCACTGGATTTTACATTCAGTAATGTGCTAAAATAGATGAAGATTTCAAAATAATTGCAATAGTGCTAGGATGGTCAAACTACATCTGTTATGAAATAGATAAAAGAATTGGTACTTTGTTACCTGGAGACTGTACCATGGAACTCATTAGGTTTCACTCCAATAATTTCATCCTTAGGAATAGAAAGTAACTGATAGTAGGGAAAACATCTACCAAAGATTGTATTTAAAGAAAAGAAGAGTGGAACACACTCATGCCTATACCTAATCATGGTTTCTGAAAGGATTTTTATTTTTTTTAAGTAAAACTGATTAGTTGAAAGTACCTACTTCTGACACCTGTTTCCATGAGAACAGAAGCAGCAGCCAGAAATCATGTCACTGGAGTTCTTTTTGGTTGCACAGACATAGGAAATTGCAGATATCACATATACAAGCATTAGGACCAGTCTATGTAGTGTTGTCAGGAGCAGAGGAAGATTTTGTGGTGTTTTAAAATCCCTCCATATACTTCTAGGAACTCCTTACAGCAACAAAAATAAAAATAATAAAACTAAAACGATTTAAACTAATAATAAAAAATAATACTAATAGTAATAGTTATTATTAGTATTATAATAACATAACACACATTAGATATAATAATGTAATTATTATAGTATAGTTGTATTTATTATAATAAGTTAATATACCATACATAGTAATAACATTATTATTATTATTATTATTATTATTATTATTATTATTATTATTATTATTATTATTATATTACAGGTAATTTTAAAATTGAAGCTAAAATTATTGGTAAGAAGCAAATTTTACTTTGGAAAATGGAATTCTCAAGCAGCTAATAATATGATGCTTGCAAAACAGAAGCTAAGTGTAATGACATTAATATATTATTCTAAGACTCTAAAACTGCCTGATAAGCACTGATTTACCTTACACCACATCCTTTCCTTAGTGATATTTCATTGCATCAAATTTTAATATATGTTAGCAATACATCTTTTTTTCTTGTTTTTTTTTAATATGTGTCTGAATTATACACATGCTCGGAGTAAGTTGCTAAGAACTGTCTTAGTTTTCTATGTGATTTGCCTAGTAGAACCAGAATTGTTTTGCAATGGAGAACTCAGGCATAAATTCCTGCCTTTGTTGGGAAATACTGTAAAATCTGGAAGGGAATATAACTAGCATGATGGACTAGTTTTCTTCTGAGGAAAATTTCCAGAGGTGTTTCATGTAAAATGGAGATGTAGCCATTTCTGAAGTAATTTAAAGAACACTCCAGCCCCAACCCTAATATTTCAGTCGTGGGCACAGAAAAACCATAACCCTGAGGTGCAGGCAGAACCTCAGTGGTTGCAACTGTAGGTACTGATGCTATGTCAAACGGCAGAACTCGCCTCATTTCAACTTTCATTCTGATCCCTCTGAATGTCAGTGGAATTGCACACCTGAGCAGCTCTGGACCAACTGTGTCTGCTTTCTGCTTCTACAAATGAACTCTTTCTCCTTAGAAATGCAGACTATTCCTTCATCCATAAAATGTATTACAAACCATGACTCATAATAATTCATAACACCTATGAATTAATACACAGTTTAGAACAAAGTTCTGCTTAGAACAATATCTAATTTCTATCATTGGTCAATAATTGATGTCCAGGGGAAAATACAAGTAAATGATCGTGCATGGAGTGATCTTTCCTTGATATGACTACTCCTAGCAATCAGTAATCTGTTTAGTTTTTGTATGAAGGTATAGACCCCTTTTTCCTGTATCTGGATATAAGTTCTTAAATGTGCAGTGTGGGTTTTTAAAAGCCGTTTCTTCAATAAGCTGTTGCATGCCATCTTTAACAGCATTTAGTTAATTATTCTGAGCCTATCTAGAGGCAACTTTTTTCCTCAAAGGAAAATCCCACAAGAAAACAAAGAACAAAGCCTGGAGCTTGCAGGTAACTCATGTGCATGTTACTTTTGCAGGGAGAGGTTGGACAGCTTGTAATTGGTGCAATTTCTTGAAATAACAAAATGTTCCTGACCTTTTGTGGATCACAAAGTAAATGCACTTTTAGCATGTCAAGTAAAATCAAATATCATTCTTATTCCTCTCCTGCTAGTTCTCAAGGATGCTGTTATATACTAGGCCGCTTAATAAGAAATTTGAACTAAGCAGATTATAACAGAATATTATATTTGAAGACCTTCATTTGAAGACCACCAAACAGCTACCTCTATTTTCCTATTTTAGTATTTTTCGTATTTACAAGCAATTAGAATATAGTTATTTATTTATATATATATATACACACACACACATATATATACACATATATTTACATGTATGTGTGAGAAAGGAAGCTTTCAGCATGGTATTGAAAAATGCAACGTGGTAATGCAGGGAGATTTTTGCTGAAAGGGAAGGACATAGGGGATGGTTCACAGCCAATTCCTTATAATAACTGCCAGGCAGATCCCATAACAAATGCTAACAGCCCCATCTAAAGTGATACTACACTGCACGAATAAGTACTTTATTCTGTTTATTGAAACCTGGGGCTTCTAATTAAGCAAAACACAGCTTTGCAGGATATAAACCCAGGGGTGAAGTTCTCAGTTTCAGTAGAAGAGAACCTGGCAAGGGGCAGAGGTCAGAGGAGAAAATAGCAAACCGGACACCGTTCCTCATGATGGTAATTTCTAATCTGTGCTCTTTTTCTGCCTAGGAGAGAAACACAGTAAGTTTTACTTTTCTGCTTTGACTGTGATGTCTCCTATGGACTCCTTACACCAAAAGGAGGAGATTAGGTGGGAGCAAGCTACACCAGCTTTATTCCAACTATAATTTATTTAACTTGAGCCAAAACCTGAGTGATGATTTTGTAGCACTAAGCAGTTATTAACTTCTATTTGCATTGTGTTCTGAAATAATGCAATACACTTTGGAATATATGTAGGGAGTAGTGCACATCAATAGTGATGTAGTGTTGGAAAGGCTCTGAGTTTTGTTAACAAATCCTTAGCCACTGTACTTTAGACACTACAGAAGTTATTTTTAAAAATAGTGAATTTTGGAGCTGTCCCATATAACTTGGCTGTCATTTTGCTGCTGTTCTTTCAGTTAGCATCACACAAGCATAGCACTATCCAACAGAAAAAGTTTATAATTTCTGAGCTGCTTTTTCTTCTCAGATGATAGATACTGTGTGGAGTTGACCATAAGATGGTAGAGCTCAGCATTCTGTAAGAAAGCATACAGGGAAATAGTGGGGATCATAGCCCTGGGTCATAAGCAGAAAATGGCCTGATCAGGGGATTTGCTTGGAACACTCACATAGCATATGATGCTGGAAATAAAGAAGGTCCAGGAAAGCTGGCTGGTTTTCAAAACCACAAGAAATGGTCCATGAGTAGGGAATCAAGCAAAGGTGGCAGGAGGCCAGCAGAGATGAACAAGAAGCTTCTGAGTAAATTCAGGCATGGAGGGGATGGATGAAGAGGTGGAAGCAGGGACAGGCAACCTGGGAGGAATACAGAGACACTGTCAAGCTTACAGAAAAGGAGTTAAGAAAGCCAAAGCCTACTTGAATTGAATTTGGGGAAATGAAAGGCAGCAAGAAGGACTTGTGCAGGTGTATCAACAGCAAAGGGCTGACCAACCTGATAGCCTTCTATGATGGAATGACAAGCTTGGTGAATAGGAGGAGAGCAGTGTATGTTGTTTATTTGAACTTCAGCAAGACTTTTGACACTGTCTCCCAGGACATCCTCATAGGCAAACTGATTAAATATAGATTAGATAAAAAGACTGTAAAGTGGACTGAGGACTGAACTTCTGGTCTCAGAAGTTGTGAATGACAGAGTCCAGCTGGGCCAGTGACTACTGGTGTATTCCAAGTGTCAATACTGGGCCCAGTTCTGTGTAGCATCTTCATTAATGACCTGCATGATGGGACAGAGCACACCCCCAGCAAGTTTGCAGATGTTAATAACTGGGAGGTGGTTGTGCCACCTTTCAGAGGCATCTTAATAGACTGGAGATATTGGGCAAAGAGCAACCTCATGGAACTCGACAAAGGGCAAGGCAAAGTCCATCTGTTGAGGGGAAAAAGCCATACACATTGACAATCTGGGGGGTACCTGGATGGAAAGCACCTTGCAGGAAAACCCCCAGGGGTTCTGCTGGGCAGCAAGCTGGCTGTGAGCTAAAAGTGTGCTACAGCAGCAAAGGCCAAGAGCACTCTGGGCTGCTTTAGGAGGCCTGCCCCATCAGGGCAAGGAAAGCATTGGTGAGGCAACATCTGGAATGCTGGGCCAGCACTAGGCACCTGCTAGAGTAGGTGCACTGAGGGGACTGGAGCATCTGCCATATGAGGAGAGGCTGAGCCATCTGAAATTGTTTGGCATTGCCAATAAAGTGCTCAAAGGGATCTTACCAATGTATGTATACCTGATGGAAGGGCGTAAAGGCAGCCAGACCTTTCTCATCGGTGCCCAGTGAAAAGAGAAGAGGCACTGGGCTAAGCTATCAGGAAATTCCACTTAAGTGCAGGGTGGTCAGACATGGGAAAAGGTTGCTCAGAGTCAGGCACCTGACTGGATACTGCTTTGAGCAACTTCCTGTAGCTGATTTCACTTTGGGCAGAGGGCTTGATTTACAGTGAGGGTGGTGAGACACTGGAACAGGTTGCCCAAGGAAGTTGTGGATGCCCCCTCCCTGGAATTGTTTGAGGCCAGGTAGGATGGGGCCTTGAGCAACCTGGTTTAGTGGAAGGTGTCCCTGCCCATGGCAGGGTGGTTGGGACTAGATGATCTTTAAGGTCCCTTCCTACCCAAATTGTTTTATGATTCTGTGATCTCCAGAGGTCCTGTCCAGCCTCAACCATTCTTGAGATTCTCTCCCTTACAAGTACAGATACTTCTCTTTTCCTATAGTTTTGTTTCTATTGTGTGGCTTCTCCAAAGCCAAATGGTAACTAATGATCACCTTTGCAAGGAATAAAGTCAGAATTAGGTATTAAACAAAAAAAATCACTATTGGTAGTTATCTCAAAGATCATCATTGGCAGTTATCTCACATTCAGTCTTTGAAAGCTCATCCTTCGAAGTTCAAATTGCTATCTGTGTAACTACTGCAGTCACAGGCAAATATCAGTATTTATATATGCAGTAGGGAGATCTAGGTGTAAGAGTCTGAGAATTAAAGAAGTGTCTCAAGTAGAATCCTAAATCCTTTTCCAAAATGCCATTTTTACAGCTATTAAAGTTGTTAGCAGTTTGACTGTAACAGTAGTGACACTGACATGTGATGTTGTAGAATGAAAGTGAACCACGATAGCCTCTTTGGATGGAGCACACCCTGATGTTATGTCTGCCTGGACTTAGGAGAGACTTCAGAAATCACTTGGCCACAGCAGATGTGTTGTGAAACTGAATAGAGTGACTAAGGGATGTGCAGCGTGGATGAGATTTGGAGTATTTCCCCCTGCAGTTACAAGGTATGGATCTTCCAGGCTTTTCCTGTGATTACTGGCTCGAATGCCATGAGTAATAATTATAATCAGGGACATTTTTAGAGTCATAGAATGGTATAGGTTGGAAGAGACCTCAAAGATCATCCAGTTCCAACCCCCCACCATAGGCAGGGACACCTCCCACTAGATCAGGATGCTCAAGACCTCATCCAGCCCGGCCTTTTTGTTCTTTTATGATGGACAATGTTACAATGCCACCAGACAGGTTTCAGTGGAGTTTCAGAGCAGCTGATAGTGGGTTGGAGAGTTTCTTTGGGTAGGAGTCTGGAACTCTTTCTGTAGACTTTGTTCTGCACTGGTGTTTGGACCATGAGGTAGGACTGGGGCACTGGAACTCTCCTGCTTTCCTTCTGGTATGGAATTCTTTACCTGATCATAATCTCTCTTGCCCCCCTTCCCTACTCCTGGTGTGCTGGGTCAACACAAAGAATATTGGCATCTTCTGAGAAGCAGGACATCTGAGGAGACAGAGTGACAGGGTAGTACTGACTAGAGTTCAGCTAAGCCATGGGAGGAGGCAGGACAGGTGGTATACAAGAACCCTCTTTAAACCATCGAGTATGGTTACCTCATAATTTTTGGTATCAATTGCTGTCATGCATTTAAGAACTATAATGCTATCAAAATATCAGTGGATTGCCTCTCACTACTAACAGTAGTGCCTGTGAGACTAGTGTGGGAGCAATGTCATGTACTGATTCCTCTAAGGAGATGCAAGTTGAAAAAACAAAGTTAAAATCTGGGCACTACACTGAAGCTGTCTAACGCATTTTTAAATATTTGAATTAGAAAAGTAACTATTACAGATTGTTAGATATAGTCCTGCATCCAATACGTAAAAACATTCATTGTCTTTGTGAAAATCTAGCTGGAAATGCATTGCAGCCCTCACACATAGGCTGTGCTGCAGCCTATTACAAGCAAAAGTATTTCTTGAAAAGTTTTCCTAACTTAAAGCAGCTTTCTTCACCCAGAGAAGCCAAGAAATAGCCAAGAGATATGTGCAGTCTTAACTTTCTAGATATTTGCTTATGCCTAGACATAATTTTCAGCCAATTTTGTTCTGAGGAGTGCTCATTTATATTTTGTTCTGTGTATCTTTATAGAGGGAGAGAAAGAAGAGCAGCAGCAGCCTAGAGAAGAATCCGAGAGGTCACAGGCAGGTTATCCTCTTATACAATGTCAATGGCAAGAGCATCTGCTGGGGCTTGTAGTAATAAAGGTGAAAGTATTCAGCTCCCTCTTTATTTGCAGAGATTATTGGAGGAATCATTGCAGTGACTTGCTACGGTACAGTTTTCACAGCTATGTTCTTGTGTGTTGGTAAAGAAAGAACCTTCTCTTTGTTATGAAGAACCTTTCCAGAGGGGTCACTTTCTGTCTCTGGTCAGATCCACCAGGACTGATTTCATAGGAGATGTTAAGGCAGCTTTTGTGCCTAGCTCAGAAACTCTGGCATGTGCAGAGGATATTTCTGTTTCATTGAATGCAGCTGACTTCTAACTGAAATAATAGTCCTTCAGGATGGCAAAGGCTGAGCCTACACTCCCCATTTTGTGAAGTCTAGAAGCTTAGTTATTACAAGGTAAGTTGTGATACCCAGCTGTGAGTGATGTTCATGTGAAGTCACAAATTAACTTAAAATCTCAAGTTCCAACTTAGTACTGACACTTGATAAACATATCCATAGCCAGTAAGACCTGGGTGGAAAAGTAAAAATATGCTCCTAATCATCTCTCAACTATTAGTACCAACTCCCACCTGAGACCAGTACTTTATAAAAGTGCACAGGTGGATTTAGCTGTGGGCTAGCATATCAGGTCTTTTGGTACATGTATTAATCAGCAGGCATGCTGTGCCTAGAATCAAGACCTCAGTGCATGTAATGGGAGTCAGCAGCTCCTCTAAATGAAACCAGTGGTATCTCCTCTGTAAATCTGGAGCAATCTATCCCTCTTCATTGCTTCCTGAAGTAAAATCTAGCTAAAAAAGGTAACGTTAGAGTAGTGCTGGCAGAGAATCCATGGTACATATTTTTGTGCTGAAAGAAAAGCTTCTAAGGAAGCTGTGCTCTGTTTGAAGTGTTAGGTACTTGGATTTCTCGCTCTAATCAAGATGTTCCTTTGCTGCAGTTTCCAATCTGGCATTCTATGAAACGTTCCTAGAAGAAACATTCTTGCCAGCTGCTCCAGGTCAGAGTAGTCAATGGCAATGCAAAATAGCTCCTTTGTTGACTTGCCATTCTTTTGGTATATCCACAGGTACATTAAAGGTTTGTGTAAATAATGAAAGGTGTTTGCTGTTGAATGACACCACTGTTCCCATACTGTACTATATGCTCCTCAGTATTACTTTCATAAGTGGGACAGCAGCACTGGGCATTTATTTGGGCCTCTGCCTTTTTTAACTGTATGATTCATAATGCCGTGGAAGGACATTGGCTGGAATAGGCCAGCACTGAACTTCTAAAAACGCACTGACTGCTCTGAAAATTAAATTTAAAATGAGTAGAGAAGCTACTTTGAGAAACACAGTAAAGGGAACAAGCAGCCGCTGGCATCATTGAACAAGATAGGAAATTCTTCTTAGTTACCTCTTCTGATAATGATCAGCTGGCTGGCATCATTGTCAAGATCTATGTTATGTATTTTTAAAAAGGGAAGCCAGATACCCTTTTTACCTTGTGAGGAAAAGAAAATTCATTTACGGTACTCTGAGCTGCTGCCAGTTGATGCTCAAGGAAGTGCTTTTCTAGGGCACAGTACTTGCTCAAGTTCAATGGTAGGTCACTTTCCCTTGTTGCTGGGCTTTAGTGCCCAGATTGCTTCCTTGTAAAAAGTTATGGGGATGCTGGATGATGCAGGAGGCTTCTGAATGTAATTGTGCAGTAAAGAGCACAAAGTACAGGTGGCATCCTTGCCTCAAGCTTGAGCAGAACATTCTGGATTTTTCCTGTAAAACAAAAAATGAAATGACAGTGAAATTTTAAAGAGTTTTAATGCTTTTTTTGGAGACTTACAACTTGCAAGGAAAGGGAGTACCTTCCTAGGAGAATTGCAGCATGGGAATACTGGTGTATTTAGCAGTTGTAAAAAGATTTAGCAAACAAAGAACAAAGTCACAGTCTTTCTCCTGGAAAACAGCTATAACATACCCTTTTTAATGAGGAGGAGAGGATGATTGCCATTTTCCTCATTGAAGTTGGTGTTAGTTGATTGTGACCATCTTCATGGCCTAAGAAGCAGTGCCTTGATGTGACTGGGTAGTGTTGACAGAGATGAGGCTGTACTGACTGTGCAAACTACTGAAAGGAACAGTAATATTTTTTCTAGAGACAGGCAAAATATTTGCCAAGGTCTAGTTCCACAAACTCTTTTTGCCTCCAAGGACAAGACTAGAGCTACCCAGAGCCTACCGGATCAAACTCATGAGCAACAGCTGCATCACCAATTGAGACAAAACCTACCAACCAACCACCACCACCACAACAACAGCAGCAAAAAAAAAGGAATCAATAAAGACTCCACAAATGTGCAAGACAGACCTGTTTAATTTAAACTGCCGTTTCCTTTAGGGTTTACAGTAAACCCTCAAACATAGAACTTCATATCTTCCATTTTAACATTGGGTATGTCGCTTTCCTGCAATTCTGCAGTATAAATTATTTCCAGAAGCAGGATTTGAAGGGCTGCAGTTACATCAGCTGGTGAAACACAGCACAAAAGTGTGTTTTCCTGAAGAAGTCTTTGTTTCTGTGTTCTGCTTCACTTCATAAAAATCCACGTGCATTTGGGCAGATTTAGACTGCCTTTTAGTCCTGTACTTTTGAGAAAAAAATAGAGGGTGGATTTCAGTAGAATATGTGAGGTTTACTTCAGTGAAACTTTCTTCCTCTTCAGGCTTCCCCTTATACCTGCTGCAGCAATAATGTTATTTGCCTTTTCCTCAACATGTGAGATTTAGATTAAGCATAATGACTTTGCATAGATGTGTTAGATATCCCTGCTGCTTTTCAGCTTTTCTGATAAATTTGAAAGCAATACATCCTGTATAATATATGATTGCACAGAAAAATGCTTTGTCTCCAAATGTCTGCCCTATTAGTTTCTGGAATAACTCAGAGTGACAATAGGCTATATTCATTCATTCACTTATGGATTAGGATGAAAATTTAAGATAGAATCATTTCCCCTGAAAATACTTGCTAAAATATTACAATAAATCCATGTTACTGGGTCATATACTTCCACTATCTGTACTTTAGAAACAATCCCCCACAAATGACTGTAATTTGTAGCAAAATCTTGATATCAAATTTCCAGACATTTGCAGCCTCTGCTAAATATTTTTGTGCAAGTTAGCGGTGTTACGGGAAAAGGTGTTTTTTTAAAGATCTTCTCTCTTTGTTGGTATACACTTCCAGCAGATAGAGAAGCAAGAGTACTTTTCTGAGCACAGGTACTTTTTGGATCTGCCCTGAAAGGAGCTCAAGCTAGAGAGCTGTAAGCTTCCTTTCTACATTGTTCCATAACTGAGCCCAAACCTGGCTAAGGATTCACAGAACCAAAAAGTTCAAGCCAGCTGTGTCCATTCTGTTCCTTGCCTTTGATGTCTACACTGTGTTTTGATAGACACATGTCACACAGGCCTGCTGTCCCACGCAGCTACAGCACCACTTCTTGACAAGCCCTTCTGCCACGCATACCATTTGCATAGGTAATCCTTACAAGCCTCGTAATTCCTCCCTAAATTTGCTGCACAAGCAAACTGCTTTGTCCTGATGACAAAGATCAGTCTCAGAGACACTTGTATTCCTAGGAAATGAGGACATGGAGGGGTGAAAATTTCCTTAACTGTTACTCTAGTCTAGTCTTCAGGGCACTGCTGGTTTTTTGGCTGGAAGTGTGCTTGCTCCTTTTCCCAGCCTTATACCAGACATGCACTGAGCCTGCTTTGTGAGAAAGAATGGTAATCACTATGGGCAGTGTAGTGGCAAGGTACATCACAAACTCAAGGGAGAATACTTTTCTTTGTGGTCACACACATTGTCTTCTTTCCACATTTTGTACTTTCCCATGTAACTGTTACGTTTTCTTGCTTCTTCCTAGAAGTCAGGAAATTTCCTTTCTCTGCCTTCCTACCATGAGCCTCTCTATTCTGTTCTTTCCTCCACTATCCTCAAAGAAATGCTTATTCACTTTACTTGTAGTTTTGGGCTAAAACTAGTTTGTGGAACATGATCAGTACAGATACTGTTCTCACATTTCTTACATAAGGGAATGGATATATATACAAGCGTGTAACGGAATCACTTTGCTTTAAAATTACAAATGCCTTTGTAAAAATTATTTTACTTTGTGACTAGAATAATAGAGTTCACAGTTGGTGAAATGTCATTGATTTTATTTCTATCAGATTGTGAAAAGCTCTCTTAATTAATTATATTGTTCCTGAAAGTACTTAACTAGCATTTTTCTCAAGGATTCTCTGGACCTTTTTTCCCTCTTCTTCCCCACTGCCTTATAAAAGAGGCAGATGAATAATTATGCAACATAATTTTGATGAAAATATACAAAAGCAAATAAGGCATTTAGCTCTGTTTCTGCCATTTAATCTATTGCATTTGCTTTTGGTCTCAAAATTCTAAAAATGAAAACAAGCTCATGGCCACTTCACTGTGAAATTTTAAAAAGCACTCCTCCCCAAATTAACATAGCATCTGCTGTCACTTAATGAAAAGTAGAGTAAAATAGAATCAGTCAGGGTTGGAAGGGACCACAAGGATCATCTAGTTCCAACCCCCCTGCCAAGGGCAGAGACCCCCCCACTCTAGACTAGTAATTACACAGTCTTCATCATTCACAATGTTAGTTGCTGGTAACCAGGAAGATACTGGGAATCATAGAATCATAGAATCATAGAATGGTCTAGGTTGGAAGAGACCTCAAAGATCATCCAGTTCCAATCCCCCCGCCATAGTCAGGGACACCTCCCACTAGATCAGGACACTCAAGACCTCATCCAGCCTGGCCTTGAACACATCCAGGGAGGGAGCAGACACAACCTCCCTGGGCAACCTGTTCCAGTGCCTCACCACCCTCACTGTGAAGAATTTCTTCCTAACATCCCGTTCAAATCTCCCCTCTGCCAGTTTGAACCCATTCCCCCTCGTCCTGTCATTACAAGACCTTGTGAACAGCCCCTCCCCAGCCCTCCTGTAGGCCCCCCTCAGATACTGGTAGGCTGCTATAAGGTCTCCCCGAAGCCTTCTCTTCTCCAGGCTGAAAAGCCCCAACTCTCTCAGCCTGTCCTCATAGCAGAGGTGCTCCAGCCCTCTGATCATCTTCGTGGCCCTCCTCTGGACTCTCTCCAACAGTTCCATGTCCTTCTTGTGCTGGGGGCTCCAGAACTGCACACAGTACTCCAGGTGGGGTCTGACAAGAGCAGAGTAAAGGGGGAGAATCACCTCCCTTGCCCTGCTGGTAATGCCTCTCTTAATGCAGCCCAGGACACGGTTGGCAGTCTGAGCCGCGTGTGCACACTGCAGGCTCATGTTGAGCTTCTCATCCACCCAGACCCCCAGGTCCTTTTCCTCAGAGCTGCTCTCCAGCCACTCACCACCCAGCCTGTATTTGTGCTTGGGATTGCAGCGACCCAGGTGCAGGACCTTACACTTGGCCTTGTTAAATTTCATGAGGTTAGCCTGGGCCCACCTCTCCAGCCTGTCCAGGTCCCTCTGGATGGCATCCCTGCCCTCCAGCAAGTCAACTGTGCCACACAGCTTGGTGTCATCTGCAAACTTGCTGAGGGTGCACTCGATTCCTCTGTCCATGTCACTGACAAAGATGTTAAACAGCACTGGTCCCAGAACTGACCCTTGAGGGACGCCACTTGTCACTGGTCTCCAGGTGGACATTGTGCTGTTGATCACCACTCTCTGCGTGCGACCATCCAGCCAATTCCTTATCCAGCGAGTTGTCCACCCATCAAGTCCATGTTTTTCCAGTTTGGTGACCAGGGTGTCATGTGGGACAGAGTCAAAGGCCTTACTCAGGTCCAGGTAGATGACATCAGTTGCCCTTCTCTTGTCCACTGCTGCTGTGACTTTATCGTAGAAAGCCACCAAATTTGTTAGGCATGATTTGCCCTTGGTGAAGCCATGCTGGTTGGCATCAGGCACCTCTGCTTTGTTCTCCATCTGCCTTAGCAGAGCCTTGAGGAGGATCTGCTCCATGATCTTGCCAGGCACAGAGGTGAGGCTGACTGGTCTGTAGTTCCCAACAGAATCCTAACATTGGACACCTACGCTGAAACATTATGAATGTTTTTCTTTTCCTCACTGTTTGCCTGCATTTCAGATAGCAGCCTTACATAGAGCAGTACAGGAGCACTCTGGAGCTTCACTTCTCCACATTGCAAGTGCTTATTAATAAAGGCAGAGCACAGCTCTTTACCCAGTGTTTTTTTGCAAGGCAGCATTCTCACTTTGCTGTTAATTCAGAGTCTGGAAGCAAATGGCTGCCAAATTACCTGATGAAATATGATCTCACATGGGGAATGATAGTTAACTGGCAAGCCTGACAGTCTCTTTGAGCTGTCTAGTTTTGTAAGCAAAAACTGGATGCAGGCACATATGGACGCAGCCTTCTGCAGGACATCCTCTGCACCATCCTCTTGAAACTATCTGTGGTGGCAAAAAGCTTCCTCTTGCTGCCCTCCACTCTTCCTGCATGAATTAGTTTACAACGAAGGTAGTCTAAAAGTGCTTTTATTGGTAAACAGCCTGAAAGAGGCATGCTGTGAAGGAACCCATGTGCCCAGTACCAGCAAGAACTGAGGAATTGTAGCAGCCCTCTAGCCACCCTTCACTGAGCCCAGCAAATGGCCACCAAGATGATGAGAGGCATGGAACAAATGACACACAAGAAGTTCACTGAATGGGTTCTTTTCAGGGTGAAGAAGAGAAAGGAATGGTCTAATTAATCTAATTCAGATACCTCTGTAAACACTCACTAGAAAACATAGCAGACTCTCTGTTCATGTGAACAGTGAAAGGACAAGAAGCAAAAAAAAAATATTTCCAGCAAGGAAAATTCCAGTCAGATACAAGGAGACAAAGTCTTCATCATGAGACTGAACCAGCACTGTTACAAGCTCCCCAGAGGAGTTCTGGGCCTTGGAAATACTCTGAACTTGCCCTGTGCAACCTAATGTAACTGCTTTGAAGAGTGGAGTTAGACCGGATAACCTAAATTGTTCTATAATAATTCCATCACTAACCTGTTGTCTAGAATAGTAGTGAGGTCCCCTACCACAAGATGCTGAGGACAACTTGTAAAGCTAGAGATGTACTTCAAAAAATGTAAGCATTTGGAAAAGAAAGCTTGAGGAGAAAAGTTTGCATACAGATTTGAAGCAAAGAATATTCGATCTTGTTAAAGCCACTGTCTAATTCTGGCAATAGCAGCTCTGACGTCCCGCTGACTAATTTACACTTAGCCTTGATGAGGCAGCAGCACTGGGTGTAAAGCAGGAGGGGACCATCTCTGAAGGCACTGGCAACTTTGAAATTCCATAGGGGTTTTAAACCACTCAACACTTCCAGAGAAAAGTGGCAGATTTTGATGAGGCAAAAAGAGAACTCAGTGAGCAAATGAACCGGGAACTCTGTTACACTTTCTTTTCACTACATTTTCCCCCTTAGTGTTCTTTTTATTCTTGTTCATGATTCTTCTCATTTCTCTTGCCTATTACTTTCTCCGAGGCTTCATCCTATTATATGCATCCATTTCTTATAGAGTGTTACAGAGTCTGTGAGAAGATAAGTAGTAAATACATGTAGTACTTATGTTGATTTTGGGATCCTTCTGCCTGTTTTCACTTTCTCTGTTCCTTTTGCTGTTCTGCAGAGTATAAAGAAACATCTAATTGTAATCTTTATGCGTGTGTACACCTCAACTTGATTTAACGGAATAATCAAATAGAATCAAGATATTTCCTTTTCTAGAGTGATGCTTTGGGGTTAAAGCTTTAATAACATTTCTTATAGACAGTAGACAACATCACTGTCTGCGTTAAATCTGAGATAATATCTCCTTAAAGACAGGAGGATTCAAAAAGTAAGGAAAATGCTAAGGATATTTCTAAATGGTAGACACTATTAGCTGATGTCTTAGTAATCTTGGCTAGAGGATGGTAACATTAATTTAGTGCTGTTTGCTGTCATGCTTTCTGTACAACACACATGGAAGAATGGATGTCGAAGATAAGGGAGTTTAATTTAACAGAGCTCTGGATTCTTACTGCATTCTTTGGAAAAATGTAGCAGCTCAGTGAACAAGGCCAGACTATCTCTTGCCAGTTCCAATTGCATATCTAACCTACAGGGAAAGTCAACACAAGTTTTCAATTTCACTTGCAAACCCCAGTCAGAATGATTCTTCCTATCTTAGGGTGACAAGTTAGTAATTACCAGGCTGTGGTAGCCTTGTGTAAGTTGCTGTGATGCCATAGGAAGCTATGTAGGAAGAAGATGAGCAGAAACATAATGCATTGACAACTGGATTATTCATTAGTTAAAATTAAACGTGCATACATAAATACAAACATATATTCCCTTTCCAACTATAAAAGCTTCCTACAGGGTAACTTTAATTTGGAGTTAATTTGGATATGGTATTGTCCTCAAAGAACTATTAAAAAGAGAGGAAAGTATTCCACATATTAAGGTAACTTTAAGCAAGCTTCAGAAGAAAAATCTTATCAGTTGAGCTGAAAAAATAATCTGTCTTTGGTGACCTTACCTTAGAGCAGATAGAGAGCCACATCACACAGGTCTTTGGCAATGTTCTCCTAGGGGGCTTCATCACAGAAGAAAGTTACATCTTAGAATCATAGAATCAACCAGGTTGGAAGAGACCTCCAAGCTCATCCAGTCCAACCTATCACCCAGCCCTATCCAATGGCACTAAGTGCTCCATCCAGGCTTTTCTTGAACACCTCCAGGGACAGCCACTCCTCCACCTCCCTGGACAGCCCATTTCAAATTACTCTCTCTGTGAAGAACTTTCTCTTAACGTCCAGCCTATACCTCCCCGGGCACAACTTGAGACTGTGTCCCCTCATTCTATTGCTGGTTGCCTGGGAGAGGAGACCAACCCCCACCTGACTACAACCTCCCTTCAGGTAGTTGTAGACAGCAATGAGGTAACTCCTGAGCCTCCTCTTCTCCAGGCTAAACAACCCCAGCTCCCTCAGCCTCTCCTTGTAGGGCTGTGCTTCAGGCCACCTTACTCATCTTCCTACAGCTTTACAAGAGGAACAGGCTGCTTTTCTCCCTCAGCGACTGCTAGAGCACTAGGACATTTTCAGTGCTTAGAAACAATTGTATCTTACTTCCCAAACATCGTATAAGCCCTTTACTGTTACTAACTGAGCAAATTCACATAGCTACGAAACACTTTGGAGTAATAATGTATGTATGTTCAGAAGCAACTGTGTCATCCTGCTCTTTCATTCAAACCTGTTCATCAGGCTGTCTTTGGTTTTAAGGAAGAGATGTGAAATGTTAACGAGGAATTCAAGTTTTGCACAGCATGTGCTGTATGAAATTAATTCTCTTGATACAGGCAAGGTTTTCAAAGAGGGGGAAATGAACATACAGAACAGCAGATAAACGAACACTAGAGGAAATTTAAGCAGCCTGAGAAAGTTAATTTGCCTAGAATTTTTTTTTTTTTTTCCCAGATTCTCAAAACTCATGGCAATGCTGAGAAACTTCAGGAATAGCTCGGTGAAAGGAAGGTCCCAAATTAACAGCTGCGGGCTCAGTTTACAATCTGAACATTAAATACAGCAATCCTGACCACGGAGAGGACATTGCTGCACCTTACTAACACAATAGCATCAAGGCAGACAATTTTAAGTGGCTCTTTTCAAGTCAGATGACTGAATACAATGTTACCCAAGTTACACCTTGAGGAAAATTCTAAGACCCAAATCTGTGTCACCTCTAGAAAGATGTCTCTGTTTGCCCAAAGGTTCTTCAAGCATGTCAGTAAGTATGTCTGTTTCTTCTAGCACTTGTGTGTTTCTCAACATTTAGGCAATTGTTTGAAGATTTGCCTCACCTTATTCTTCAATTTTAAGCTACTAATTGGATAATTACACCAAAGATGTGTCTAACAAAGCCCATAGTTTGGGGGATTTAGCTCCTGGTTCATAGTGTGAATGTTTCATTCCAATTTCTCTTTTATTTCCTTTCTATGAACTATATTTTGCAGGGGGAAAAAACCCACCACCACCACCAACAACAACAACAAAGCCACAGCAGAGATCTATACATTTTGGAAGGATTTTATAAGAATAAAGTATGTGGAAAGATGGTCAGTTTGAAAACAGAACAAGTCTACACAGACTGTGAAATAAGAGAATGATGAAGACAGCATATGGTGGAAACACTCACTAATGAGCTGCACTCAGCCAAAAGAGCACTTGAAGAAATATCAAGGTGAGGGGAAAAAAAGAGCCAGGTACTCTGTATTGCTATTAAAGCAAATCATTAAAGTCTCTTAAGAGACTCTTTAAGAGCTTATTAAACAGTTTTTGGATGCTCTAGCTAATGCATTTTGACTCTCTGTTCATATGATGGTAGCTTAAAGAGTTTTCAAGAGACTTCTTCAGCAATCTGAATGAATGGTTTTTGTCACAAGGAGAGATATGATGCATTGCAGAAGAAAAGTTTAAAAAGCTAAACCTTTCAAACAGTTGGAGGTTATAGCATCAGATCAACCTGGATGTCAGGAAATATGTTCAGTAAAATCAGAACTGGGGTGATATAGGCATTAATTTCAAGTCATCCAAGATATGAGACTGGATTCTACATCTGGCTTTACATGTATTTGCAAATCACAGAGAAGCTCCCTTTCCCATTGGCCTTGTATTTATTTATATTGAGAGTGCAGATGTTCAAAATATCATGGATGTTTTAAGGTAAAGACAAAACAGGTTCTCATGGAATGTAGAAAGATGAAGACCGATCAAAGGTTCAGCAAATATACACACCTTATAAGCAGAATTATTAGAATGTCTTCATAATTGTTTTCTTAAATGATTCTTACTGTTCTGCCCCAGTTCAGTCTTACAATTCTTTTATACCAACGCCCATTGCTATGAGGCCGTTCTAACATCCATCCTACTTGCAACATATGGGAAACATAAAATCTCCTGAGCATGGTCAAGAAAGTAAACCTGCAGAAAATATTTAATAAAATAAATAGGTTTACTTGTGGATCCTGTCAGAGGAAGTGTTCTAGGGGATAAAACACAGAGAAGGGAACTCAAAACCTGGGAAATTCAGTAATAGGGCCACGGTTTTTTGCTTAACTTTTCCTTCAGTGTGACTGCCTGAGTCTAGTTTGTGAGAGAGACCTCAAATTGCAGGTAACACCAGCAGCAATCTTATGGTACTTACCAGTGTCTTCTCGAAGTCTGCCAGCTTTCTTTAAAACTTCCAGGGAGCCAGTGAGGTTTATTGCTACTGCTGCTGAATTTGAATACCTTACAGAGGAAGAAAAATAATATATTATTCCAGAAGTGCAGCTGCGAATCTGGAAAAAAATTATCTTAAAATCTGTTTTAAGTGGTTAATTTCATCCTATTCTTGTTGTTTAAAGCCAGAGAAGAATATACATAAGTCCTAAAGAAAGGGAATAACATCAAAAATTCTGAATTCTAATATCATGCCAAATGACTTCCTGGCATTATCTTTCACTGATCAGTTCTCTTGCAGAACTCCTACATCTCTGCTGCACTCCCATCCTGGAGACATATTTTAGGTAGATTCCACAACACTCTTAGTTTTGTGATCTTGGTCTGAAGTATTTAGGCCGAATTAGGGTTTTTTGATCCCTCAAGTATATATACTGGTGAAGAGCTATCTGTATTTTTCTCATGCTTTAAATTTAATTGAAGGCCAGCCTTTGGACTTCCTGGTAGACTTTAGCCCAGTAGCCCAGCTTAATGTAATGCACTCATTAATAACTGCATTCTTTCCATGTGTGACAAATTAAAAATATCTCATTCAAAGCACATTATGAATCAGAATATTTATTTTCCTTAATGCATTTAAAGTACAAAATGTGAGAGGGATGGTTGTTTGCTTTGAGCACTTCTAGAATTACAAGGCTAATCTCATCTAGCTGTAGATTCAGGGATTTATTAAGTACATTTCTTTTACTTACTTGCTTATTGCATTTAGTCCCCTAATTGAGTTCCTACACTGCCATCCTTCATTTGGGAGGTTAAAGAAGCAAGCAATATTCAGAAATAAGCCCTCCTCCTCTCCCCTGTTTATCTGCACATTTTCAGGACTCCCACTCCATTGTGTCTAAAGAGGAGGTAAAAGAAGAGATTATCACAAGTGAGACCAATTGTTGATCCAAAAACTCAAAGGAACAGAGGTGGATGTCTTTTGTTTTGTTCTTGCAGAACTATACTTAAAATTATATATTGAATTACATGTAGAAGCAGGTAAAAAATACATGTATGTGTGTGCATGTGAGTGTGTGAATAGGTGTAGTTAATTCTGTGCTTCAGACAGCCTTATTAAGTTGGGTCCATCCTTAGGTGCAGCCAGATAATGATGATTGTAAGAGATGCAAAGTTGTTCCAGGTGTTCAGGACTTTTCTTTGTCATTATAAGAAATAAAATGTTCAATATCTCTTATCTCTGCCTCACTGCTCTTCACAACACTTCTGGGAACATGACCTTTTGGATTAAAAACATCCAGTTACTGTAATTGTAAATGTGCCACAGAACTTCAAATTTATTAGTAGGTGAGGAAAAGAAGAAGGCTATGGGCAGGTCCTCACTTACTATTGGCAGCTCTGCTCTTCATAGCCACTGAAATGCATTTGTATTAAGGACCATGCCTTAGGTTTTTCATGACAGAAACCTAAGGATTACAAACTATGTTGAATGGTTCAGGATCACTTATAAGACAGCAAACACTCACAGTTTAGGAAGTAATTTAAACAAACCTGTATCTAGCTTGAACATCACTTTTCACAGTACTGGAAACTGGAAGCAACTAGAATGAAGTAAACCCCCAAATTAGTGCAATTTAGAATCAGGAGATAATTAGGTATAATACATGCACTTTTAATACAAAAATGCAACTCAGGAAATAATAGGCAAGTCCAGTCTTACTGCATACTACACCATGGTAAAAAACTGTTTCCATAAAGCTATGAATTGTAACTTCTGAGGGGGAAAAAAATGCTATTTTTGGCTATATATGTTAGTACTGTGTCCCAGGTCTGGAAGATATGTTTAGCCAAGGTTGTTTCACTAATGAGAGTGGAGTTTGGGGTAACAGTGCCCCACCTTCAGGTATTCATCCTATGACATGAGTGGATCTTGGCAAGTAGGTGCAGTCAAGGGAGAGAAGATAGGGAGCACTGACAGGGCTGATCTCAGCAGGGGTGTCTTTAGTTTCTGTGAGGCACAGAAATATTCAATAAGCAGCCTAGAAGTCAAAACCTCTTATGGTGATAGAAAAACTCATTTGGTATGTTGAGCTCAGCTTCAGGACATTTAGATGAGGAGAAGCTGAATGTGCTGTTTGTGCTTGCTCTTCTTTGGTTATTGTTGGCAGAGAATGCAAATAATAAAGTTTTGCAATTATTGTGAATTCTGAATGCTAATTTAGTCAATTTAGTAAATATAGTGGCAAGAACTTCCACTGATTTTGACAAGGACAGAACTTCTATTGGCAGGCATACCTGCCCATGGCAGGGGGGGTTAGAATTACATGATTTTAATGTGCCTTCCAACTCAAGCCATTCTAGTCTATGATTCTCAGAGAGACCATGCCCTTCCACCAGAGGCAGTTTCACACAGCTAAGAATTTGAAGACAGGTCATAGAAATATCTAGAAAGGAGGTTCCTTTCCCAGAAAAAAAAAAAAAAAAATCAGTGAAATAGTTTTGAAAATTATTTTCTAACACTAATAAAGAAAAATGTAATAGACCATTTTATGCTCCTGTCCTTAGGCTGTGCCTTATACAATGATCAATATAAAAGAAAATGATATTTCCTTGATTACTCATTCAAGCAGAAAATGAGTTCTGTTACCTGAAAATTTAGCAGTTTCCTGAGTAATTGGATAGCCTTTGTACATCTTCATTTTTTTTTTAATGTTATTGGGTAGTTACAAAGATGTTTTAGCCTGATTTTTTTTTTTCCCAGTATCTAATATCACTATTACGGTGGGAACATTCTCCTGACAGAGGAAACCATTTAATAAATTAGAAACTGAATGCAATTTGCTGGTCAGTTATGCAGGATATACAATGGATGTGCAAGAAATAGTTTAAATATCAACCAGCAACCAAGTATGCAAATTACACAAAAGCATCCTTCATTGTTCTGGCTTTCTCTTTCTTCCAAGACTGCAAAAGGCATTTGCAGAAATAATTTGAACACCTCAAATACTTTGTATAGAAATCTTTCTGGCTAAGAATTACAGGCTCTTTTTTTTTTTTTTTCTCAGTGCCGAACACACTTAGAAAAAAAAAATAATCTAGTTTAACATTTGTAGGAGGGCAGATTAACCAGCAGTATTCACTCAATTCCTCCTGGTACTTCTACAATAGATATCAGCCTTGAGGGGCGTCTACCAAAGATAACATTCATAAGGAAGGTCTGCTGCCTTGGCTTCGAGGGTCTCCTTGAGGCACACTAGCTCTGGTGTGCATTCTTGTTTGCATTTGTGACCCAGCAACGACAGCAGTTCAGCAAGTCTCAAAGAAAGGTCTCTTAGTTCTTGCATCTGCTGAAGTTTCAGTAGTGAGCAGACACAGAACAGAGATGGAATTAAGCATATGTATTTGCAGCTCAACAAATGTCTGAATGCCATGATTTTCCAACAGATAATAGTGTTTGCTTGAAGTAGAATTCAGCATGGTAAAGATGCAACAGGACACAGACTGCTGCCTAGATTTCCTCTGTGGTACCAGAAAATGGGTGACTCACTTAAAGACATACAGGTAGCTGCTGCTGCTCTTCAGTTCTGTAACATGAAATGTGCCTCAGCCTCATTCTTCTCTATATATCTGCTTCAATTGTCTTAAATGCTGTCACTGTTAAAACTTTACAGCTCCCAGGATCTCTCTTTAGCCATTTTGAGCATAATATACTTCCAGCAATTAAAAGACATAGAGTGTTCAAGTTCAACTTCTCAAAAAACCTTAATGAGTGCTTGTAAATATAGATCCTAATTCAGATTTTTTTTAGATGGTGCCCCTCTAGTGCCATCCCATGAGAGATATGATGAGGAGCTCAAGTGAAAGATCATGAAATGCAGATCCTTGCATGCCTTTTGCTTCTTGTAAGGAAGCTAAAATTCTTTCTTTCCTCTCAGAATCACAGAAACATCCATGTTGGAAAAGACCCTCAAGATCACCAAGTCCAACATATAACCCTACTCTACAAGATTCACCTTAAACCATACCCCTAAGCACCATATCCAAACAACCCTTAAACACATTCAGGGGCGGTGACTCAACCACCTCCCTGGGCAGCTCATTCTAGTGCCTGACCACTCTGTCCATGAAAAACTTTTCCCTAATATCTAATCTAAACCTACCCAGGTCATCTCATATTGACTACCCTTGTGAAAACTGGTTGAAGCTTTCTTCTTCTTTGTGGTGGACTCTGCAATTGCATGGAATCCTTCTCCTTCAGTGGAGTAAGGAAGTAGGGTGGGCTGTGCAGAAGCTCAAAGGTATTTTCTAATACAGAACAAGCCAGGACTATGGACTGGTAAATTCTAATTAAGTTTGGACAATTAATGTCTGTGGGATTCTTTTAAGTGTCTTCAGTGCACACTAGAATTGAAATGTTGCCAAAACCAATTTAAGACCTCCACAACTGGAGACTTTGGAATAACTATGGATGCTGCAGGTAGGGAGGGAGGCGACAGCAGAAATAAAGCTTTTTGTTTGGTTGTTGGGTTTTTTTTTTTTTCTTCTCTAGTTCATGCATAGGATCATAAGAAAAACAAAACAAACAAACAAACACCCAAATAACCCCCAAATCAACCAACCAAAACAAAACAAAACAAACAAAAAAAATCAACCCTTTGAATATCTGTGCCTTCCCCCCCCTTGTGTTTCTCTCCCTAATCAGTTTCTGATATGCTATTTTATTCTAGTTTTTCATCTTGTCAATTTCCCCATTAGCTCTAGACTGGATTAATTTTTGTATCTTCTTTCATGTGACTGTCTCTTTGTATATACACACACATCTCACTTTTTTCTCTAAATCTCTTAAAAAGAGGTAAACTATCTGGATGTCTTTAGCCCGCATCTTACAAAGGTTTTATCTGTATAGGATAATTGCATGGAGTCATCATTATACAAGCTAAATTTGTTCAGACATGGGCCCCTATTGAGAAGCCTGTTCTATTCCTTCTGAATTCCTACCATCACTATTCAGTGCCACTGCATCTCTTCATAATGCTGCCCAGGCAGAGAGTGACAAAAATCAGAAGTTAATTGTTGAAATATCTCTAATGTTCATGGTTTTTTGGGTTTTTTTCCTTTCTTTTTGGCTATTCAAGATAAAATAGCTTTGAGAGATAAGTAGGAATGCTGCTTGCACTCAACTACAGCCACTGTCATTAGTCTCTAACACCCTTTTTATTACTTTCATAACTGGTGCAGCAGAAGTAAATGGCTGCTGTCTGCTATTTTCAGTGTTCACAATCCTGTGGATTTTGTAAAAGTCCTTGCCTATCTTTCTTCCTGCCTCCTGGTTTCATGTGAGAATCTCTCAGAGCTCTATCCTTAGTCTTATAGATGAGGAAACTGACAGAAAGTGATTAAGGTTAAGATGTCAGGTTCCTCTCAATTTTGGGTGCTGATTTTATGTGTCCAGGCCCTGATCCTTTCAAGTGCACTCTGCATTATTGGACTTTTAAATGGAAGCTGCCCTTAGAATGCTAACCATTGTTGCTCCTTGCTTTTCACATCCTTCAAGGCTGGGTAAAAATCTCCTTGAAGCTGATGGTTGTACTAGTTGCTTTCCATTCTGGCTGAAAGTGGGAACAAAGATGTGCCCCTTTGTTTAACAATAATTGGAACATGGGGAGCTACTTCTGAGACCACTCTGAATGCAAGTACAAGATTCGAAGTTTCAAAAAGTAAGCAAGGAAAGAGACAACTGAAAAGAGAAGTGCTTCTCATATGAGCTTGAGAGAAAAACAAAAATTGCTTGGAGCTTCTTGTGCAGAATATTTCTGAAAAGGTAAAAAGAACTTCTGATTTATTGCTTCCCTGATCAGGCAAGCAGTGTTTGATATGTATTCAGCAAATAAACAGTCAAAGAGAAACTATTGCAGACCCCACATAGTATAAAATCATAGACTTAGAACAGACACTGGCCATAAAAACCACAAAATTGTTTAATGAGCACTTAGATTAAAATTATTAGGTGTATTGTAGTTTGGAAGTCCTGCAACTGAGATCATCAGAACAGTCTTCACTTAGATGCTGGGTATCTTCTGTATTTGACTTCCTAATGTCTCATAGTCCTCTCCCTGAACTATGCTCCAGGAATTAATAGAGGAAGAGTGATGAAAGGTGCAGTTCCCTTAACTGTTTGGTCTCATTTCTTATTGACTTGACACACTACAGCATAAAGAAACAGACTCCTTCTGGGTAAAAGAGTAAAACAGCTAAGGCAAAAGTCTGAAAGCACTGAATTTTATTTTTCTGCCAATGCATTGTGTAGCACTAGGTGTTTTTTTTTAAATGCAGTGGTCCAGTTGCTTATGTACCACTGCTCTGTTTCTCCATTGCTATCCTCAGTCTAGTGGAGAATATAAGTTTGATTCTTCCAGCTTTGAGAAACCAGGCAACAGATAGAGCAGAGTTCAACAGAGTAAGCAGGAAACCACAGCCTGATTATCCACGTTGATCCCCTCAACTGGGTAGTCAGACTTCTTCAAGATTGTCACCTTTTTTTTTTTTTCCTGTTAATCTTGAAGGTTTATTTCTTCAGCAGTTCAAACAAATCAGACTCTGGTGCTTTCCTTTCCCTCATTACATTTACTTTAGCAATGTAATAGATGAAAACAATATGTTCTGCGTTAATACATCAGCATCAGATTTTCTCAAAACTTCTATTACATTTAAAGCCTATTTTCATTTCATAGACTAAATTCCCTGTGATTCTGGATGAAGAACAAACCTGAGCACTCTTGTCACGTATTAGTGTGATGAATAAATTTAGTACGAGATGAATCTTGTGTTCTAGCCGGACCTCAGAAATGAGAAGGCTTAGGGGCTGCTGGATTTGTCTCTTAATAGATATGACAATTTAACACCAGCTGCACAGACAGCCTGTCTGCTGTAGGGCTGGCTGCATTGAAAAGAAGGAGTTGGGTGCACAAACAGTGGGGTTTATTTACATGCAACACACAGAGATTCTTTAAGATTGCCAGCGATGAGCACACTAAACTGCTGAATAGCTCCAAATTTGCTTGAATCACAAATAAAAATCTTGATCTCCTGGGGAAGCATTTGGCATATCCAAGGTTGAAAATCTTATCAAAAGCTATCCCTCCTGGGGAGAGAGAGAAGGACAAGCGTGTGGGTTTGTCCCTGCTCTTTGATGTACCTGAGCTAGGTATGAGATCAGGGCAATACTTATGTCTCATTATCAATTGTTACAGTAGAGCACAGGGGATGGGACTGTAGTTAAGCCATTGCTATCAGAGCACTTCAGGGGATCAGTGGGACTGCAGTGCCTTCACTGCCACACATTCCTGCCCACTGACATAGCAGCACAGAACACTGGATCCCAACCCAGCCTCTATGTCTACTCTGGTCACCATGTGTTTATCAGCAATACTACTTTGTGTTTCTCCACTCTTTTGTGCTTCCTACAACTAAGTCCTCCCTCCCTGGAGCTGCTTTCCTGGGAGAAGGAAGAAGTCACACTCACATGGTAGGAATTCAACCCCTTCCAAAATGTCCTGTCTCTGCATCAGAGCACCTCACCTCTAAACTTCCCAGTGAAACAGATGCTGTTGTTTCATTACACCACTGAATATGGTGTTTACATTTTATTATTGCATTTATTACAGAGAACTGGTTTAGGTTGCAATTCTTCTATTTGTTGGTTTGCCTGAGAAAGTGATAGGTTTTTTTTTTTTCATTTATTGGTTTTGGTTTTTCCCTACCATGTAAATTTCAGCCTGTGCTATGGAGGCAATGGAAATAGGAGGAGTAAGGCATTTCTTTTGAGACAGTGGATGTTGGTCCTGATCCTGGCTAAAACGCTAGAAAGAGGATGTGCTTTGAGAAGTTGGAGGAAGCTGGAGTAGGGACACCTCCAATTAGATCAGGCTGCAAAGGGCTACATCAAGTCTGGTCTTGAATGCCTCCAGGGGCAGGGCCTCAACCACAT
The DNA here is from genome assembly GCA_013396835.1 of Psilopogon haemacephalus. Taxonomy (NCBI): domain Eukaryota; kingdom Metazoa; phylum Chordata; class Aves; order Piciformes; family Megalaimidae; genus Psilopogon; species Psilopogon haemacephalus. Next base: position 1,067,634 of record VWZI01009198.1, read on the forward strand.
CCCTGGGCAGATTGTTCCAGTATTTTATCACTCTCATTGTAAAGAACTTGCTCCTTATGTCCAACCTGAACCTACCCTGCTCTAGTTTCAAATCCATTGCCCCTCATCCTGTTGCTACAAGCCCTTCTAAACAGTCCTTGCTCAGCCTTCCTGTAGGTCTGTTTTGGATATTGAAATGTAGTCATCAGGTCTCCCCAGAGCTTTCTCCTCTTCAGGCTGAACAGCCCTAATTCTTTCAGCCTGTCTTTGTAGGAGAGGTGCTCCAGCCCTCTGATCATCCTTGTGGCCCTCTCTGTGTCTCTCTTGTGTTCGTAGCACCACAGCTGGACACAGTATCCCCTGTGAGATCTCACCAGCTGAGATCCGTGAATCTTTGAAACTCAGATGGACTGCAAGAGCATGCTGAGGGTAAAGAGCACAACAGTACAGTGTAGCAACAGAGCCTTCCAAGCTCCAGAGAATGTAATCATAGAATAGTTTGGTTTGGAAGTGACCAAAAGGTCCAATTGCCCTGCAATTAATACCCTAATGTTTTTATGACATCTCACATTTGATCATGCTTGGTTTGTCATTTGTCTGACCTAATAAGCAGTAGATTAATCTTTCTAGTCCAGCAGTGTGATGGGGTAGAGGGAGGGAGAACAACCAAAGAACCAAGAAAACAAAATAGAAGAATCTCCTTCTCTATCCTTTTGCTTTGTGCAAAGTTCCCAATCTGAAATGACTTCTGAATCAGGTGAGCTCCAGACCAGCACTAGAGACAGGGAGGGATCATGTGGTCCTGAGAAGGCAAGAGAGGGACACTGCTGCTGCTGGCAGTGAATTGTCAGACAAGAGGAGATGACCCAGTCTGACCTCAGCCAGTAGCAGCTGCCATCAAAGACTGGTTATTTGTGAAGAGGAAGTTGAACTAAACTTGATGCAAAGGTCAGATTCAGAAAACTGTGAATTAAAAAGATATGTGAGAAGAGTAACTTTTTTTTTTTTTTTGTATCTATTTCTTTGTGGTGACATTGAAAAGAAAAAAAACCAGGAATTTTCACCCAGGCAGTGTCTGTAGTGGTTTGCTTTCTTTTTAAACAGACTCCTTAAAGGGCGAGTTGTTTTCGAGTGTTTGCATTGGTCAAGGAATGAAGCTGATATGTTTCAGTTGTTGTAAATACTTTGGGAATCTTTCAGCCACTTCAGCTGGCTTTGTAACTCTCCTTCTTCTCTTGTTCTTCCGCTGGCATTATCTTCTGCATCTTGAACTTTGCTTTCCTAGTTAGATTCAGGAAAGAAAATACATTTCAGTTTGCTTGAGTGTATTAGCTGTGTTGTAAAAGAGATTCTGAATTAAAGACAACTGTTCTTGATGTCTATCGAAAAACTATTGAAGAGCAGTGGGTGTGACCGATTTAACTTCATCCCCGCACTGAAGCCACTTTGTTAGTGATAGGTTTGAGCTCGCAGGCCTTCTCTATCTTGCCCAACTCTTCTTCCCTCTCCCATTCTCACAAATTCCCATTCCTCCCGGTTGCTCACAAAATCATAGCAAAAAAGAAGGCAGCCAAGCCTAGGCCGAGTAGACCTAATAAAAAAGTGTATGACATTGGTCATGTTCTTCCTAGCAGTTATTATCTTCTGTAATTGCATGGTTTGCTTTTTACATCACATGCTCAGCATAGGTAAGGTAGCTAATGCTCTGCTGATTCGTTGCTGCTTCAAGGAAAGCAGCCTTCCCTGAGGGCTTCTATGTTATAATGATTGCTTATTGCTTTTTTTTTTTTTTTTTTCCCTGAACTTGCCTACTAGACTAAACGTAGCTAGATTAAATTTAGAGGAATTGCTAAGATTCTCCTCAAAAGAGAGATTTGAATAGTGTAACTGTAGGGTAGATGGGAAATTAGTCTATTTCCTTTCGTCTGCAGTGCAAAGGCAGGAGCTCCGTCAGGGGAGAGGCAGCAGGTAGAGGCCCTGGAGAGGTAGGTGAAAAGGAGGAGGGGGAAATGGACATTTATCTCCAGGACAGCAAGAAACAAAATCCTTCTCCATGACCTGACTGTGATTCTGCATTGACAAGAAAGAGCTCACACTGTGGAATGGACTTTGTTCCTGTCATCTCTGGAGGCAGAAAGCCTGGAGAAACAAGGCTGAGTTTTGATTATGGGGGAGCTACGATTTCATCAGAAAATATGCATTTATTTATAATAATTTAATTGCTACTGGAGGACATGTGAGTCCTAGCAGATGTTCTACTGTACAATATATTCAAGACCAAAAGGTCCAAGGGAAGATTTAGGAATGTGCTGCAAGATCATGAACCATGGAAAGACTTAGATGGGGGCAGAAAGGAGTTTGAACTGTGGCAGTAGGGGAAATCCTTTGGACACAGCAGATGAACTCTCCTGTCATATACTGTATGTGTGATATGGAAACTGCTTTATTTTTTCATGTATGATTTATAGATAAACGTTGAGTATCTGTAAGCCCAACTTTCCTACATTTAAAAATGAAGCTGAATTAAAAATCACCTATGCTAAAAATGGATTGACTGAAGTAAATTAGTGGAAGAGCAAGACCTCTTATACAGAATCAAGAAACACAAGTTCCACTTGCTCAGCTAGTGACTTTTAACCTTTGACTTTATTTTTATGCTGCTAAGACACCAACTCATCTAAAATATAATTAAAATACTACAGCAATCATGGATCATAATGTACGTTGCAGTGTAACATTTAAAACCAGATTTTTTTTTCCTTCTCTCTTTCTAAAGGACAAGACTACTAGAAATGCTTTCCTTTAATTCCAGCCTACTGGTCAAGAGACCTGGATAAAACCAGAAAGACAGGGATTTCTTGGAATGCAAGCAAGAATGAATCCTCAGCAGTATGGACTCCATGTGTCTGTTGGTCTCCCCCTAGGGCAACAGCAGGGCTGATTACCACTACAGCTGAGCTTCAAAAGAGTGAACCTTCAGAACTGGCAGCATCGGATGGACTCTGAATGTCTCACAGCATTCAGACATGTCCCTACTCAGCCTGAAATGAGAGCCCTCAAGGAGAGATTAAAGGTGTTGTGAACCAGGTGGCTGTGTTTAAAGCCTGTAAGTTTTCACAGAAGCAGCAGTTAGGGAATGAAGTGTGTGGTGCTGGGGTGGAAGCTGTGGTAAGGAACAAGGTATTAATCAGCTGGATCCTCACAGGTAATGAGGAGAATATACCTTTGCCCAAGATAATTCTGTTAGGTATGATTGTGGTATTAATTTCTGCAATTTTAGTATTGCCTTCTTCTTTTCCATAAAGTTTAATTCTTTATATGTATGTATGAGATACTGCAATGAAATTATGTAGCCTTTTTTCCATCGGCAAGTGTCCTTAAGGAGACTGCCACAGAAATTTAATAGTGGGCATGCAAGAACATGTAACCACTGGTGAACATTGTTCAAAAAGATTACCTGTTCTGGCTCTTTTTCTTCACTTCTCCTTCACTGTGATCCTTCTACTGTAACACCTTCAAAACTTGTGGGAGGTAGTAAAAAGGTTCTTTGTTAGGTGACTCTTTGAATCAAACCCCTCTTCAAGTTGCTTACATAGTGTGAATTTGCTAGAAAGCCAAGTTGCAATTGTGAGACCTGGGGTGCTAAATATAGTGGGAATGCTGAGAAGAGAATCTGCTGCTTGACTTGGGGAGTACACAGACAGTATACACCATACAACTGGCATGCTGAATCCAATGGCCTCAGTAGCTGCTTGAATAATTTAGGAGACAATGATGCAAGGAACTCTTTACATCTGGGACAAGACAAAATTTGTCCATTCATCAGTGATGGGCCTTGGTTGTCAAGCAGGTAAATTTACCCATTTTATTAACTACATCAGCTTTTGTCTAAACGAACTGTTATGGTTTTGTTTTTTTAATCTGTTGGCATTAATATATTCTCCTTCATGTACTTGTACACACAGGGGAGCACAGCATCCTGAGCTACATCTTACTTAGATTATTTTTGTCTTCTGTAGTGTCTCAAGGCTCCTCACAGCTGCCCCACATGTCTGCGAGACAGGTGTGGCTGCAGTTACAAAACTGCTGTAGCTAAGAGACTAATTAATCCATTTCTATGCATAGAAACTCCTGTCTTGATGCTCACCCCAAAAAAAACTATGAGGAAAATACATTAATTAAAGGCCTTCTCATTTTATGTTGTTTTAGAAAACATTAATATACATTATACACATAAAAGAGAGAAAAAAGTACTTGACTTATTTTTCTTTTTCCTGCTGCCACCTGTTCATGATCATTTATCTAGTTACTCTTTATTCCATCTGGTTATCTAGCACATAAAATCATTAATACAATTTTAAATTGCTTTGACTGAGGGTTTTTGTTTGCATTACCTGAAATAGCCACAGCTCCTGACTGAGAGAAGATCTGACTGGAGAGGAAAGAAAAAACTCACAGTTAGTTGCTTAATGCTTCTCCTAATGCTTATTTGGTATCCATAGTCCTTGTTCCTCTTTCCCCTCTTAGATCTGCATTTTGTGGGGACTTCTGCAGAGGTACACGTGTTACTGTAATCGTGGTCATGGCAATCTGCTGGGCAGAATATGTACATTTATTAGCTCTTACATATGCCTCTGACAACACATCTTGGAGTTTTTGAAGGTGGCCGGATACAGAACAGTTTTCTTCTGCAGAAACTTTGCATGCTGTGAGTGACAACAGAGACTCGTGTCGTCTCTAGCAAATTTACACCTAAAAAAGCAAATCTCTGTCTTTCTAATTGACTGCCACTGGATTTGATGGGGAGAAGACAATCATAAGGATCTCTTGACCCCACTCGTGCTCACAAGTCTAACTTCTGCTGATGGCTATGGGTAGTATCCCCTCTGCCCTTTCTGGTTTTGAATGTTTTTGCCATCCATTTGTGGAAAATATGGAGCCCTTCATCAGCAGAGTCTTTGTTGCTGTCTTGAGAAAGAGGCAGGGGAGTTGCTAAAAACAGAGGGGAGCCTCAGCAAGGGTCAGGTATTTGAAGGAACTCATAGGATCAGGGCCTGATAGAGATGGTTTAGGGGCCATCCCAAGATGTGAAGGGAAAGCAGCCCTTCTGCATGTGAACAATTGAGGTGAGCTTCTGGAATATTTAGCATTCAACCTTTATGTTCTTATCCCATTAGTGCCAAGGATGGTAGGGAACATGACCTTGCCCCTAAACAGTGTTTAAGGGTTACCACAAGTATAAATTGGTTTGGAAAGACAATGGTCCAAGTAAGAACTAATCATCAAAATACTGCTGGCAGCAGGAATTTAAAACCCCTGGAGCATGCAAAAGGCTTTATCTGTTAAAACAAAAGGAATTTCAGATTTAAAGCAGCTGAGTTTGGACGTGCCAAACAGTAATGAGAGGATATGGGGAGGCTTAAGGAAAAGAATATAGAAACAAGGTAGAAAGGCAAATCTGATGCTGAGAAAAATTGCATTAGCATAAAGTAATTATGGGAATGGCTTGGGTTTAGTCCAGGCTGTTCTTGCAGAGAAGCTGTTGATAGCAAAGTGTGAGGGGGACTACTTCAGTTGCGTGTATTGACAACAGTCAAATCTCCTAATTCATATAGGAGATTTCAGAAGGTTATGTAGATTTGGTCTGCTGAGGTCTAAAATGCAAGAATAAAAAATGTCTGGCTTTGTCCAAGCAAATTTACAAGCATGCTAGCTTCCCTAGACTAAATGAGGGTAATACAGTGCTGCTAATCAAGCATTTTGAAAGGAATCCCAATGTATAATTGAGAATCAGGTCTTGCTGCATGTCTTGTTTTTTTTTTTTTTAAATAATAAATGTTAACTCAGTAAAATAAAAATATTACCTTAAATGGCTTCCAAATAAGTTCCTTTGTTTGAAAAAGAGTGTAGTTACATTAAAAAAAAACCCAAAACTTCTTCCTCACCTATAGTTGAGAATTTGGTGTTCAAAAACAATTCCACAGTAGTTTATTAATTACATTGCTTAAAATAGGTGAGTACAGTGCTCATTCAGAGTAAATGTTAATTATGCATCAGATTTTCCTGTGACAAAAGTATACAAAGTTTGATTTCATTTTTAAAAATCTCACTAGTTGCTTCCAGATTTACTGGGTAGTTAATAATTCATATTTCTATGCTAAGTATGAGGATGCTTGCCATAGGAAACGATTCAGTCCTGTAAGAGCTTTAGCTGCAGTGAACGACAAATTCAGAAGCTTGTTATGTCAGAAAGGAGGAGGAGGAACTTCTGTTTAGGTCTTGCCTTCGCAGGGAAAGGAAACACTGATAGTATCTGTGTGATCTTGCACTGATGAGAATCACGTTGCTTTGAAAAGATTAATATTTGAGATCTGATGACTAAGTGGTGGTGGGCACAGCTGCTTTAGAATCAGAGATAAAGGAAAGAAGGAAAACAAATCCAGAATTGCTATGTGAGAACCTTGCTGACATGTAATGCTGTCAGAACATTTACAGAGCAGGAGCCCTGTTCAGTGTCAATCAGGTACGTGCTGCATTAAATTAAATATTTATTACTTTAATTGTTGCCAAAGGTCTGCAATTGAGAGCCTCTTGATTCATGAAAAATTACCTCTATAAGTTAAATTACTGAGAGATTTTGCTTTGCTTTCAGTGCACGTTTGTTCTTAAGGTCTAGTTGCATGCAGATGAAATGATCTTTCAACAGGTTTCTGTTTGTGTTTTAGCAGTTTGGCTTAAGAATCTAACTCAAATAGGATTGCTGCATTACAAGCAAGAGTATTTTTGAACATAAGATTAGGGGTTTGGGTTTCAAGGGTGTTTTTTAAAATCGCACAAATGAATATGCTGTTAAAAGGCAAAAGCCACTTCTTAGCATCAGAGTACTTTCTAGGACCTGATCCAAAGCAAATTGCAGTTATGGGAAGTTTCTTCATTGACTTGGCTGAACTTTGGATCAGGTCGTATACTGATAAACATTTTGGCTTTTGTTCTTGCAGTTGCTGCGTCCACCTAAGCAGTTTTCCCACCTTAAAGTTTGTGAGACATGTTTACATGTTTTTAATGAGAACCTCACTTTTGAAAAGGATCTCCCTAATTACACAAGCAGATACAGACCTGCTTCTTAAGTTTACTTTTAGCAGTGCTGAAAGGTATATTTAACAATAACTAAAAGACTGGACAGCACGTGTGTACATCTTCATCAAGCCCATCAGAGCCTCTGCCGGAATGCTAGTAAAGACTTCTGGCTAGCAAGGACAAGGACAGTTTGGTCTTTTTATCTCAGAGGTTTTATAAGTGAGGTTTTATTAGGAAAACTAAATTTCAGTCTGGAGGGAGGATGGGATAGACAGCAAATGATGCAATTTGGAGCTTGGAATGGCTGGTAAATGTGCTATTACTTTTTGTGAAAGAGTTCAGCTTTGTTGTGTGGAGAATGATGCACAATTACCACTTATGTGCAGAGAAAGTTTTGAAATGATTGTGAATTGCATGAGAAACCACGCTTGAACATAAAGCCTGATATGCTGAGTATTTCCAGCAATTTGTTTCCTCATCTGTATCCTTGAAATTCCTTGCTCTCTGTCACTCCCCTGAGAGATCTAAGACCAGGCACGGTGCCTTTACTGAAGCAAGAAATGTATTTGATATTTCTAATTTTAAACTTTTATTTACTGTTTTAGAACTTTAGCAGAATTTCTCCATATGTTTGTGAATAAAGTTTAAACGTAGAATCACCCCTCTCCTGCTGTCCTCCTTTTTTGCTTTCGTTTCTTTAACTTTGCTGTTTCTTTTAGAGTAAGATGTAACTTACGTTCTGCAGCCACAGTGACTGTAACTACAGCTGTAGTGTCTCCATTATCAGACAGCTCAGTGTGTGTGAGAGAGTGAACAGTTCAGCTTTCTCACATGTACAGAGGAGAAATAACAAGAAAAATCTTAGACCTGAAGACATGGACTAAATCTGAGGCTTCTTCATAGCTGATCTCTTTAAGTGCTGTAATTATGAGAATTAGTTGACAGAGTATGAAGTGTTGCTGGAGAAAGTGGACTCATGAACATTGTTTGATATCTCTGTAATTTAAAAAAAAAAAAAAATTTTGTAACCTGATAAACTTCAAATATCACAAGAATAAAACAACAATAATTTTAGAGATTATTTTAAAATGATGCAGCTGCAGGACTGCCTTCAATAAAAGTCAGCCACTGGGAGTGTCTGTGATGATATTCTGATAAAGAGTTGATTAAATTGTGTTAATTAAACCATGATGAAGCCATGTTACATGCAATCTCCTGAAATACACTTAGTTTTAGTTCTGGTTCTTGGCTTGAAGGTGCAGGTAAGAAAGCACTTACAGTGAAAAGGGATGCTGATCCTTGGGGCTAAATTTTTTTACCCACTATCCTGTACCTCACTATTTTATTGTGCTCTTCTTCAGTTATCTGCAGCATGCTTTTGCTGGCAGCAAGAAATATTCATATAGAAGAGTTTTGTGGTCCATTTCTCCAGAGATAGAAACTAGGAAGCTCAGGAAACAGAAATTCCACAATAATATCTCAGATTTCATTCTAATAAGACTAGGAAGACATTCAAGGTTCTCTCTTAATCAATATATTAGACAAACATCCACCTGTGTGAATCAACCACAACACTCTGACTCAGTTGAGATGGGATTTTACTCATAGTAAAAGACAGGTTTTCATGTTTAGGCTAGTGATAAGACAAATACATTTTGGGTTTTTTTTTTGTTTGTTTGGGTGTGTTTTTTTTAAATGTAAGGGACTAAAATATATACCAAAACTTCTGTTATCTGTGGATGATGTTAAATGATCTGGATTATTGTAACAGTGTTTCATAGCTTGAAAGGCAAGGATAAGTAATGCCTTGTTTTTTTTCTGTTATTTCAGTGAACTGATAATGATGGAAAAGTTGTGGCATAGTAATTTCTAACACCTTTTAAATTGTCAACATCAGGTGTCAAATAACTACCTGCAAACCCTTTTTCAAAAAATAAGTTAGAACAAAATTTCAGGGGCAAAATTACTTGAATTTTATGTTAAAGTAATGGTGCATAACAGAATGAATGCACGTGATATAGTATTCCACATAAATTCCAACCAGGAAACAAATTGGTTTATACCTAAAACTAGGAAAGCAGCTAAAACTGCACAGCATTTCATATGTTTTCATACATAGATTTAATTTCCATCCAATTATTTGAAAGGTTGTTATTCAAGTTTTCTGACTGGAAGTTTGCTTTGTGCAGCACAGGATAAGGCAGCCACATGAAGGGCATTGTTTGGATACTGAATAGAGCAAGATGGAAACTGGACACTGCTCTCTGTCCCAGCCATGCACCTGAAGCATGCCCCACACAGCGTTTCTGAAAGCACAGTTCAGCTGCACAGCTTTGGTGCCTGCCTGAGTGGCAGTGATGGAAAAGAATCCTGCATGTGGCATGTTTTTCTTGGACAGAGCTGTGTGGGAAACAATGCCAACTCGTGTTGTTATGAGCTCATTATTTAATATGACCACTACAGAAACAGACTCCTCCACTATGTAAATTAGTCAGGGAAAAAAAAAAAACCAAAACAAAACACCACATAGTAAATAAGATAATTTTATTTGGGGAAGAATCATAGAATGGTCTGGGTTGGAAGTGACCTCCAAAGGTTATCTAGTCCAACCTTCTCTGCAGCAAGCAGGGGCATTCTCAACAAGATTAGAGGGAATATTAGAATCATAGAATAGAATCATAAAATGGTTTAGGTTAGAAGAGACCTCAAAGATCATCCAGTTCCAACCCCTCACCATAGGCAGGGACACCCCCCACTAGATCAGGTCACTCAAGGCCTCATCCAGCCTGGCCTTGAACACCTCCAGGGAGGGAGCAGCCACAACCTCCCTGGGCAACCCATTCCAGTGTCTCACCACCCTCACTGTGAAGAACTTCCTCCTAACATCCCGTTTAAATCTCCCCTCTGCCAGCTTAAACCCATTACTCCTCGTCCTGTCATTACAAGACCTTGTGAAAAGTCCCTCCCCAGCTCTCCTGTAGGCCCCCTTCAGATACTGGAAGGTTGATATAGGCCCCTTCAGATATATAGGATAGAGTGGAATAAGGGACACTGCACATAGGTCTGACAGGAGCAAGTCTGCTGCTTTTCTCCACTCTTCAAGTCACCTAGATGTGAAAAAAATGATTCCCTGACAGCATTTTCTAATGCCAAAAACAACAATGCTGATCACTCTTGCTTCTTAGCCTCATAAAGCAAGAGGTCATTTGAGGAGCCTGAGGCATGCCATGCTCAAGGAAACAGCCAATCCAGCATCTTCTACTTAGCCAGGAAAAATTAAATCCTTCATTCACTGTCCAAACAGAAACTCTCACCCCAGGTTCTGGTGGGTCAGATCCTCAGGTGATGTCATATGTGTGGCAGAAGTAATTTATTTCACATAATTTGGGGGCATGTCCTGTTTGTCTGCTCACCTATCTAATCTTATTGCCTAGAGATTGCCGCGGGTCTAGGATTTAGGGGAAGTTATGACCTTACTCTATTGTCCATTGGACAAAGGGCTCTTAATCTCATCACAGGTTTTTTTATGCCTAGTGATGGATAGCTGCTGTCAGGGAAAATCTCTCATCTTTGCTTTCCTCAAAGCAACAGACACTCTCTCTCCCTCAGAGAATAGGAAATCTCAATTCCTGCTATACTCCTATAGCCACATATTGACTTTCCC
>VWZI01009198.1:1083421-1097065 GCA_013396835.1 Psilopogon haemacephalus
GTAAGAGTATTTAAGTATCAGTGCTTTGGCCACTTCTGGAAGTGCAAAGCTTTGGGTGACTCTTTAATAACCTTGTGATTTTATTTTTGGTGTTACAATCTTATTGCCATCTGAAAAAGTACACTACAACATCAGCTCTGGGGGCTGGACCTTGCTTTTTGGGAAACAGAATTGTTTTGGATTGCAAACTGTGAGAAGCTGCATGTCTGTCTTCAAACTTGGTATGCATTGCAGATTAAACCCTTAGCAAGGCACAAAAAAGACAGAGTTTGAAATGCTACTGTAAAACTAATGCTTCCAGGAGAGGGGTTATGTCCTAGGAGGATGGGTTTGGTGGGTTTTGTTTTTTAGTTTTTTTTTTTTTTAGAAATGTTTCTCCCTTACGTGGTTTGGATAGACCTGAATCATGCAGAGTATTTACTGTGGGCAAATTAAGGTCTCCTTTTTTGATAGCTGATTCAGTCAAGATGAGGGATGGAGAAGTAGTCAAGATGAGGGTGGACAGTGGCAGGAAATTATAAACTTCCTGACCTTATGAAATCACTTGAACTCCCTGACCTTATGAAATCACTTAAACTCCATGTTCTCAGCTTTGCATTTGTTGACTTATAATGGCTCTGCTCAGAGGTACCATATCTAGGGACCTCTCAGTGATGAAGATGCTTTGCTTACTGTCACCATTACACGTCTTCCTTCTCTGTGGAAAGGGATGAGCAGTGGAGTTCACATTTTGGAAGGTAAAGGAGATGTGTGTGTGTGGCTGATGAAGGGCAGGCTGAAAGAGTACACCTATAGTGTGAGCAGGATGTGGTGATTTTTTTAATTTAAAAAATTGCTTTCTCACAGTACTCACCCTATAGCTGTGGACCACAAGATAATTATGCCACTGACACTGATCAGCTTTAACTTAATTGTAATGAGTTACTTTAGTTAAGGTCCATATTGTTTCAGATTCTGAGTGACTGCATTTCGTTGAGATTTTTGAGGGGAATCTGAACTCACCATGTGTGTTTGCTTTTATTTTCATGGAAGATCTAGAAAGCTTTCTTAAAGGCAGCAAACTTGTACATTGACTGTTTAAGTGCATTTGGCCTGTGATCTGTTTAAACAGGATATTTTGTTTTCCTGATTCCTTTGTCCTTTTATAGAAAAGACTTAATGCAGAACTTTCTTACTTTTAATTAATTTTTTTTTTTTTTATACCTTGCCATTCTTAGGATGAACATTTAAACAGCAGTCTACAGTCTAACTTCAAAATGTCCCTGTGTGCATCTTCTCACAAAGACTTCTCTCAGTTGCTGCCACTTCAGGATATTGGATGCAATAAAACAGAAATTAAAAACTCACCCACTGGCATTGTATCTCCAGTTCCCTACAGCTGTAATCAGTCCACACTGACAGCAGAACACAGCCCAGTCTATATTCCCTCATCCTACATAGAAAACAGACATGAATATTCTGCCATGGCTTTCTGCAGTCCTGCTGTGATGAATTACAGCATTGCCAGCAATTTAGGTGACTCAGAGAGTGCATCTGTGAGGCAAACATCAAGCCCCAATGTGTTATGGTCTGCTCCTGGCCATCTCTCTCCCCTGACCCTGCACTGTCAGTCATCACTTCTGTATGCAGAGCAGCCAAAGAGTCCATGGTGTGAAGCAAGACCGATGGAGGCAGTGCTACCTGTGACCAGGTCAGTGCTACTCATTTCTTTAAAAGTAAGTTCACTGAAAAGTATCTACAGTTTCTTTAGTTTTCCACCAAATACTAAACCAGCCCTTCTGAAACACTCTTTTTCAGTATCTGGTTAGAGCACTATATATGCCTTCAGTGTGAGAACTGTGTGCTGTATAAACAAAAGTTCAAGGCTGTTAGGTACTACTTTGTGTAACAAAAATTAATTCTACTCTAGCAAGTTAAATCCTGTGAGTGAAAGAATCAGAGGTCCAATCTTTTTTTCATTTTCATGCAACATTGTTTGAATTCTATTTTATCTGGAATTTTGGTGGGTTTTTTTCAACTGCATCTGTAGCTGTGGAAGCTTTTAATGAACTTGGAATGGCATGGAAATGTTATCTGTCTTTATTGGCTTTTAGTATTAAGTTACACAGCAATGTGCATCATGTTCAAAAGGGTGCTGCTACTGAAAAATCTAATAATACTGTTTCTTCTTGTTGCTTTCAGCTGACTTCATGATGGTTTTGTGAGCAGCAGATTCACAGGCTAGTTTTTCAGCTGTAAAGAAACCATATTTGCAATTCTGCACATTTAGCCCTCTTACAAACTATAAGTAGTGTGCAGATCATTGGCTGATGGAATTACTCTGTTCATCAGCACAACAGCTGTTGGAGAGATAAAAGTGCAGGGTGTTGCTCCTTAACATCAACAGTGCTACTAAAGGGTTTGTGATATATTTAAGAGTATCACATTTTTTCTGCAATGGGTGGGCCTTATGTTGACTGCACAGTACTAAGATCATAGAATCATAGATTCAATCAGGGTTGGAAGGGACCACAAAGATCACCTAGTTCCAACCCCCAGGTGCCAGGGGCACCCTACCCTAGATGGTAGTGATGGAGTCATAGAATCAGTCAGGGTTGGAAGGGACCACAAGGATCATCTAGTTCCAACCCCCCTGCCATGGGCAGGGACACCCTACCCTAGATCAGGCTGCCCACAGCCTCATCCAGCCTGGACTTAAACACCTTCAGGGGTGTGGCCCCAACCACCTCCCTGGGCAACCCATTCCAGGGCCTCACCATTCTGATGCTGAAGAACTTTCTCCTCACGGCCAGTCTGAATCTCCCCACCTCCAGCTTTGCTCCATTCCCCCTAGTCCTGTCACTACCTGATATCCGAAAATGTCCCTCCCCAGCTTTTTTGTAGGCCCCTTTCAGATACTGGAAGGCCACAATAAGGTCACCTGGGAGCCTCCTCTTCTCCAGACTTAACTCTTTCAGTCTGCCCTCTGTGCCTACATCAGGCTCATAAGCTGTGCAGATTGTCAACCTGCCCACCTGACGAGTCTGTATTTGGAGTCAACAGAGAGTAGCAGGTGCTTCTGGAGTGCAAATCTGCTTTAAGTGTAGGTGTGTGGATTGGTAGAGGCTGTTTGGGTACCACTTCTATACAGAAGAATTCTCCAAGCAGCTCTAATATGATTAGGTCTAACATCCAAACTCTTTCTGCTTTCGTTAATATTAGAAAGCCTCAACAGCTTTGGGAAGCTGCTGTAGGTTAGTGTTTGAAGCTGTGCAGATGATGGGACAGCAAGTGGAATAAACCAAGAGCAAGAGCACCCCATTTCACCCTTTGCAGTGTGCTCTCTATAATAGACAGAAGGGAAGCCAATCCTGCCACAGTGGAATTTGAGCAATAAGCCTTCTGCCCTATGGACTGCTGCTCTTGTAGCTGATAAGGACCTAACTTAAAGAGGAGAAATCAGTGAAATCTGGAGCCTACATTTATGGGTGATCTTTTTTGTTCAGCAGCAAGTAACTACTGTGCTGTTTGGTAGCTGGACCATCTCAGTGGTCCAGTTGTCTCACTACAAAGCATTGTAAACCTCTCTTTGTGTACAGAAATTGTGAAGAGAAAAAATATAATTTGACAGAGAAAAAAAAAAAAGCCAAAAGCTCTAATTACCTTATTGTGAATATCTGCCTTGAAATAAGGCTGTAAATAATAATAATAATAATAATAATAATAATAATAATAATAATAATAAAGCCCTAGGTTTCCTTTTGCTTCATCCTTTGGGGAAGTCTTAATTTCATGTTATGAACATTATATTTATTGCCATGGGAACAATGACTGACACTAGAGATTTCTAGGTTCTTCCTTGAAGGGAGAGTTTCTGGGATTGAAAATTAAAGGAATATCAGTAGGGAAAGGGAGAGACTAATGCTATAAAGCATGAGCAATTTTAAACAGCCTTGGAGTTTGAGAAAAGGGATTTTTTTTTTTTTTTAAAGGTGAGTAAGAAAACATTACTACAAATTTAGGCCTGTTGCTTTATTTGGAAAGGCAAAATAAACTGTGCAAGAGTCTCACCATGGGAGGAGTTTATTTTCCTTGGGTGTAAATTTCCATTAACATTAGCTAAATTAATGTGGTCCACTTTGCTAAAGTTGATCATTGTGTAATTTGTACCTCCTTCTAGGTTGACTTGAAATAAGGAACTTGAACTCCTTGCATTCCCTTTCCTCACAAAGAGGCTCAGTATATGAATGCAGAACTTTTGTTAAATGCAAATGTCATGCAAGGTGGTATTACTCTGCACCAAAGGCTCAGCAAAATTGAACTGCATTCCTTGTAAAAATACATATGAATTTTTAGAGCTTCATTTTTGTGTGTGAAGTGGCAATAACAGGGTGATAAAGAGTCCACTATATTTATTTATATTTTAGGTCCTACATCTACTGAAAATAATAGTCTTATAAGTTTTGTTGGTGTGGGACCACATGATTTATCTTGAAATGACACAAAGAGAAAAGAAATGTGACACACTGATTATATTTAAAAGTAGTCTGATATTAACTTCCGTATTCATCCTCTAAACAAAAGGATTTTAGTTACAGAAACAAAAGAGTTATTTTCAAAATGAACAGATAATATTACTTTCTAAAAAGTGTTAGCAAACTCCAATCAAGTTGCCAGAGTGATATTTCTGGAACATAATTCATTCTTTTCCATTATTTTCCTGGTACTTCTTGCTAATTGCACATAAGGCACATAAGTAAAGACTTTTGAGGGCATAGGCTAGCAATGTTCATTTAATTAGTGAAATTATTTGGTACCTTTGTCTTGTTCATTGTGCACTAATATTGTAATTTTACACTGCTTTAACTCTGCTCTTAAGCCATAATTATATGCGCTATTCTCCTACTCCTTTTTTGTTGTTGTTGTTGTTTTTGTTTTTTTCCAATCGTGCTCATTCTGTGGAGCACTTAAAATGTAGCTTGAAATGGTTTTGATGTGATGGTTTGGCATCCTGATTTCATGATAAAATAGTTGCAGAGATAAGCAAAAGTATGCCTCTGAATTTTGAGGTATCTATGACATGATTTTCAGCATATTAATCAGTGTTTGGAGTGTAGCAGAACCTGTACTTTGGATATTGACAGTTCCGTGGTATTAACCATTCCAGAAGTTCTAGTGGAGGAATTCTCTAGAAAATCAGGAAAATAAAGACTAAAAATGTTCTTCAGCTGATTTTTGCTCATCATCTTGCACACATTCTGGGAGAGAAAGGAAGAACTTTCTTCACCCTGTAGCTCAGGCTGGTATGGGATTGAATTATTTCCAGGCACTGAATGAGCCAGTGGCCCATGGCAGGGGTGGGGAGTAATAAGAAATAAAACCTGGGCTATTAATTTTTGACTCAGTGGATCTTTATTTTTTAATATATTATCAGGGTTGGTTGTTTGCTTGTATTTCTTTGTGTTATATATAATAATTCAGAGTAAAAAAAAACACAAAAAAAACCCAAAAAACCCAACCAAAACTGACAGACAACAAACGTCCTTGAGCAAATCTTGCTACTTTCTAAGTCAAATCCTTGCCACTCTTTATGTTTAATAAAAAGTTGAATTTAGGATAGTGTTTTGCCACTTGCTAGGGCAAAGCTAGGCATGATTAGGAGATAGTAGATACTGAATAACCTAAATAGTCTTGATAATTCCTTCCCCTTCAGAGTAATCACTTTTGATGACTGGTAGGAAATCACTGACTGGTTACTTAGCAAAAAAAAAAAAACAAAACCAGTTCTTTTTATGGCAAGATATCTCTATATAGAAACAATGATCATAAAATAGAGAGGAGTATTAGAAGGTGTCAAGCAATAAATCTTTGTCCTTGAGGCCCCTTAGAATCAGCCAAGGTACATCCTCCACTTTCCTGAACCCTTTGTTCAGGAGCTTTGTGGGCAGCCAGCCAGCTACAGCCAGTTCTTCTGGAGGGCCTGGCTGCTCATTCAGCTTCTCAGCATGCAGCTGTGCACCAGTCCCAAGAGTGCTGGGACATGGTCTCTAAGCCTGTGTGGGGCTGCCTGCTCTGGTTCACTGTTAGTGAGAGTATATTGTCTCACCACGAGGTTCTCAGCCACCTTAAGGCTCTCTGCTGTTTCCCAGTTCTGTTGTGCTTAAAGACAACAGCGACAGAATGATTGGGATTGAACCTCCTGCCGCACTGCTACAGCTATCACAGAGGAGCAGATTTGATGCCTGCAGGAGGAATTTGTTCCAGATTGTTGCTCTGTGTGCAAGCTGTTTACCACAGCCTGCCGAAGTCATGCAGCTTGAGTGGTGACGATCGTTTTAAGCAGGCAAAGAAAAACTTCTAAGCAGGCAAAGTATTTTTTTCAAAAGGCTTCTCATGGCTGGGAGGTATAAACAACACTCCTCCGTGAGATCTTGTGGTGATTTTTTTTTTTCCCCCCCACCCATAGCATCTTTGTGCTTTACTGAGGACAATAAACACTGCTCTCTACAGCACATCTATCAGTCACAGAGATGCTTTCTAGTTGATTTTGATTCTCTTCTGACCTGCACAGCTGGTTCATGATTCTCAAGCAGAGCTTAGAAGTGTATCTCTTTCACTAACGTGAAATGCCAAATTACTTTTTCTAGCAAACACAGTGGAACAGGAAGGCATAGGAATGCTTTTGCCTCCTTGCATTAGCAGATTACTAGGCATGTGTGATACAGTACCTTTATTCTAAACATGAGTTCCACCCCCAGCTGGTCTTCCCAGGGTGGCAGAAGGGAAAATAGCTTAGTGAGGCAGCAATCCACTAATGGAAGGGGGAGATGTGTGTGTAATCAAGGACCAGACTTGTTAACCGTCTAAACAGCCTCATGCCCTGCAATATCTGAATGCATTAACTTTTTTTTTTAAAAAAAAAAAAAANTTTCCTTTCCAAATTTTTTACAAGGAAATTGGAATGTATTCTCCTCAAACACTTAGAACCTTGATGACTTTATTTGGCATGTGGGTGTGTTTGCCCTTACCTCCTGTCATGAAACCAGCACAAAGTCTACTTTTAATATGTTAGTTAAAGCCTCTTTGACAGCACTTTCAGACTGTTTCTACTGTTCCATTTAAAGTTGCTGTCGTTGGTGCATGAATTTCTGCTGCCCTGGCACTGTAACTTCGTTCTTTAGAAAGAAGTTGTAAACTGTGCTCTCTGCTCTGATATGTCTTCTCCTCCCTAATTCTGCTAGAAAGTGGGATAAGGAAAATCAGACCATTTCTCACTTCTGCCTCTCTTCCTAAGTTCGTGAGCTAATCATACAGCTTTCCTTTTGCCACACTGCTGCTGAGAGTTTGCACGTGACACTATCCAGAAATTGTGTTTCCCACAAAGGTAACACACATTAAAACCACCACAAAAATGAGGTACAGATTAAAAGTACACAATGGATGTGCTTTCTATACCTAAACACCACTTTACTGATAATCCAAGTTCCTTTCCTCGTGCTGTTTACAGGATCTTGGTGTCAGGAATTGTTATTTCATGTTATTTCATGTTTTCATCCTGTTCTAATTTTAATCCAATCACTAAAGATAGTTCCAGTAAGTTGAAACTATTTGCAGCACCTCAGGAATGTGTATATCATACTAGTATATATGGAGAAATATTTTCTGTTGTGTATGAAAGTGTTTTACTGATCGTGTTTCTCCATTCTTCTTGTATTCAGACTTATTTAGCATTAGGGTGATCAACATGGGTCATCACCTTGAACAGAAAACTTTGTCTTAACACCATTCAGTTGATTCATGTCTCAAAAGATATTTCTCTCCAGTGTCTCAATGAATGAATAAGGCCTTGTTTAAAGGACTAAATACTCGAGACTCAATGTGTATTTGCCTTGCTAACAGGTCAAAGTAACTGCAGCTCTATTGTGGTAGTTTTTACCATGTCAGAGCTCTCTTAGTTTACAATTTCATGTGATTTTCTCAGCATTCCTGTGAATGACACATTTGCAGTCCAGCCTTATGCTTCTGAGTTTTAAAAAAACTTCATAGCCTGCCATTATTGGAACCTCTGGGATCAGACTATATGCTTTAAATAACCTTATCAGAAAAAGGTTGAACAGCATCTCTAGCCTGTGCTCAGTAATAAGAAGACTCCAAAAAGAGAGAATAGAAGACAATGAAAAATAATGATGCAATGTAGATTAATTTTTTCCTCTTTTATAACACATGTTTTTCTTTTCTATCAGAGAAACATTAAAAAGAAAAACTAATAGCAATGACTGTACAAGCCCAATTGCAAATAATCCTGGCTCTAAAAGGGATGCTCACTTCTGTGCAGTCTGCAGTGACTATGCTTCGGGATACCACTATGGGGTCTGGTCATGTGAAGGTTGCAAAGCATTCTTTAAAAGAAGTATTCAAGGTAGGAGAATCAGCTTTTGATAACTTCGCTCAGTTAAGTTGTTTTGTAAGATCAGGGACTTCAGTTGTAGTAAAGCAGCAGATCTAGTAATGAGTTGATGTAAAATCCTGCTGTACGGCCTTACATGCTGAAAAAAAAAGAGGAACACATGATTTGACTAACTTTTGGCTCTTATGTTATCAAGATCTGGAAACATTACAAAGTGAGTAATTGATTTGTTTAGAGATGGGATGCATAGCATGAGAGGGCCCTGCAGCAAAGGCATTGGTGAGATGGCACTGCAGACCTTGTGCCCTGAAGTAGACATAGTAATTGTGAATTTGTTACACAGACACAGTTAAGAGTAGGTGATTGTTTGAAGACTTTGCTTTACAGGAACTGCTCTAGAGAAGAGTGTATTGTCTGGAGCTGTTGAGTCATAGCACATAACACCTACATGGCATATAGGATATAAAAATATATGTAACAACTATTAGGTGCAAAACTGATAATTGTTATGTCTCACCTCTCCACCTCCCAGAGCCTGCATTGTCAGACCCAGGATTTCCACTTCAAAGTTTATATTCTTAAATATTTGGTATTCAGTTCAAATTTACTGAGTAGCTGCAGCATGAAGTAAATGCATGTGTCCATGTTTGCAATCACAGCCTACAGGCAGTGACTTATGCACCATATTGCAGCTTTGGTTCACTTCATTTCTTTAACCTTTGCATTGTCTTTGGCCTCATTTAGGTCATCTTGGTGAAAATGTAGTTGATTTGGCAGTGGATACTGCATGTGGATATTAATATGGAAAATCTTGTCATTTTTCTGTCTGAAATTTCCCCTTCTTTTGCACACAAAGCCTTTAGCAATCTTGAGATTCTTTTGGCTCAACATGGCAGAGTTGGTGTCACCACTACAATCAAATTTAATTCAAAACTTTTTTTTGCCTTTTGTGCAAGTTCTGCATGGGTGAATTAATCATTTCTCTAAACTGATGCAAGTACTTTTGATTGCTAAAATAATAGAACTTTGTCTCCGTTTGTCACAAATAGAAGCTGAATTTGATCTTCAAAGTGTTTTCTGTCAGGAAAATTATCTGCCTGCTCTGCACCTCTCACATGTGCTTTGGCTGTGAACAGCTTACCCATTGTGGCCCTTTATACACCTTTACATACTCTGTCAGGTAGCTTTTTTTAGTCTGTGTGTAATTCAAATAAATGAAAGTAAGTCCTTGACATAAAACAATCAAGCACTCAGCTGCAACCATTGTTATGAAGGATTATTGCTTATAAAAATAAAAAAGTTCTGGACCTACCATAGACCAAGTTGTTGGGCTAATGTCTAATTAGAATTCAATGGTATGATTGAGCAACTGTGTGTGGTCTTCTCTGCTTGTCCAAGTTTGTAGTGTAGTGTATTCATCCCACATCTCTGAACATCTGCCTGCAAGCTAAATTATCCCAAGGCCACAGGAGTTTGAAACCACTTTGTGCCTCTGTGTGCTTGGGTTATAATGCAACAGAGAGCTTCCTCCTCTCTTCCCTCTGTGTTGTGTGAAGAGTGATAAACAGTAATTTGTTTTTTCAGTTGTATCTCCCAGTAGGAAATGGGACAAACTGAAACATGATCTCCTCTTTTTAAAATCGTTGGTTCAAAAATTCAAGGTTAAAATTATTTTAATTTTGCAAGGAAATAGTCACAATTGTTTGGTTAAATAATTACTCTTGGGGACATGAACTTTTGGACTTGCATCAAGTGAAGAAAAAACCAACAAAACCCAACCTCCAGTAGCTGTATCTTTGCCTGATCTATTCTTAAAGTTATTTTAAAAACTTGAAAAACAAACAAAACAAAAACCAACCTGAAAGAAAATATATTAAGAACTGCAAATAAGTGAATATTTTTTGCATCTTTTGGTAGCTGCTGCAAGAGAGACTTCCTGTATTTGGCAGGAGAGGATTCAATTGTAATTGCAACAGAGCATACTCAAGTTCAGTTTACAGTAATAAACCTTTGGACCAGATTATTGATTAATGAAATACAATAATGTAAAGTGGTTCAGGAGGGGGATGAGGTGAGGTGGAAGAGAAGGAGAGAACAGAGGAGGATGTAGTGGAAACTGATCAAAATAAGAAAACACTTGTCCAGAATATTTGAAAGTTATCCCTTTTGTGTGTGCTTTTCCTTGTACTTTATAGTATGCATTACTGTGTATTAGTCTTCTTTCTCTCCTGGACTGTTTTTTTTTTTTGTGTGTGTGTGGTTTTTTTTATTAACTTTTGTCCAGGGTCAATCCTCCGAAGGCTTCTTCATTCCTGGAACTCAAATGTCAGAGAGTTCAGTGAAGTGAGCTGTAGTTTACTTGCATAGTTGCAGGACTGAAGCTGTGTGCACTGCTCTTCTCAACTCTGCTGAGGAAACAAAAAACCCCAACCTGCTGTCTCCTATCTGTAGGGGCCCAACATACAGGAAGAAGATAGAGATTTGGAACAAATTTCCACAAGAGCATTTGCCCCATTTTCAAAAATGCCCTGACATTATAAGGTGCTTAGTTACCTTAGAGTCATCACTCGGTCTGTGTTGTCTGGTTAGAGACCACAGATTAATGTTTTCTGTATACAACAAATACACATTTATGTTAGCTTAGTTAACTAAGAGTCATCACTTGGACCTGGTCTGTGTTGTCTGGTTAGAGACCACAGATGAATGCTTTCTGTATACAATAAATACACACTTTCACATCACTTATGTTAATGGAACTTAGAGATGGAAAAATAACAAGATGCTTAAAATGATAAAAGCCTTGATTTGGAAAATGAGCAGGAGAGGCTGTTGGAGCTGTTAAATTTTCTCTTCTTACCCTGCTGCAGGACATAATGATTACATCTGCCCAGCTACCAATCAATGCACGATAGATAAGAACCGGCGCAAAAGCTGCCAGGCGTGCCGGCTACGGAAATGCTATGAAGTGGGCATGATGAAGTGTGGTGAGTTTTGCATCTCTCTGTTGTTTTCTTCAGCTTTTCTGGCTTTTGGTTGTTTTGGTTTTGTTGTTTTTTTTTTTCCTCTTTAGTCAAATCTGTATAGATTTTTTTTTTTCCCCTTGGAATCCTAAGAAGGCACAACAAACAGAGCAAGGTCTAAGCTGATTTTCTAGAAAGGAATGTACCAATTCTTAAACCTGAAGAATCAAAGAATGCATAGGGCTGGAAGGAACCATTGAGAGTACTCTTGTCCAGACCCATGCAGTGAGCAGGGACATCTGCAATTAGAGCAAATTGGTCAGGGCCCCATCAAGTTTGACTTTGAATGTTTCCAGGGATGGGGCCTCAACCACATCCATAGGCAACCTGTTCCAGTATATTACCACTCTCACTGTAAAGAACTTCCTCCTTATGTTCAACCTAAGTCTACCCTGCTCTAGTTTGAAACCACTGCCTCTCATCCTATTGCTACAAGCCCTTCTAAACAGCCTTCCTGTAGATCCCTTTCAGGTACTGAAAGGCAGCTATTATGTTCCCCCAAAGTCCTCTTTTCTCCAGGCTAAACAGCCCCAGCTCTTCTAGCCTGCCTCCAACCTTTCCATCTGCCTCGTGGCTTTCCTTTGGACCTGCTCCAGCAGGTTTATTCCCCTTGTGTATTTGGGAGCCCCAGAGCTGAACACAGTACTTCAGATGAGGTCTTGCTAGAGCAGAGTGGAGTGGCAGGGAGGAGAGCTGGGAAGGAATAAGGTGTAGCTTAAACACATGAAAACCATAGAACCTCTGCAGGGATCTGTGTAGGCAGTTTACCTGCATGCTGTGTTCTACAGAATGAGAACCCAAGACCTGCTGCTGCTGCTGCTGCCTGAGATTAAACCAAACTGAAATCTCGTGTAATATGGAGTAAATGAACCTGTACTGTGCTCTGCTGTTGAATGTAATGCAAGAACAGAAGTGCTGCATGATAACAGCAGTCAATTAACCAGTGTCCTGCCTTCAACAATGGGAAGAGTGAATGCCTTGGGAGGAATGTGTGAATGAGACTAGCACCTTTGTGAAAGTAAATTCTGACAACTCTCAGCTCCCAAAAATTAGCAGTTGGGGACTGCTGGTCTGGAAGAGTTTTCTGGTATTAAATATGTGTTAATATACTAATAAAATAGCAACTTTTCCATCGGTCCTGTCTTTTCAGTCTCGTAAACTTTCAGCATCTGCAACATCCCATGGCAGCTTGACCACCTATGATGTGAACAAGCAGCTCTGATTGTCAGGCTCTTTTATGGGGCTTTGGTGAGACAGCATTGAGAAGGCAGTGGGTGTGCTGTTCTTTTTTTAAACAGGCTATTTTCAGATGATGTTCTATAGCTCTTCTTTAAAAAAAAAAAAAAAAAAAGTGGTGACCAACAACTGTCACTACACCACTCAAAATTACCCAGCCTTTTCTCTTACTCCCGTCTTGTACTTAGAGTGATGTGATTTCACTGTAGCTGTGCATTTATAGAGAATGTTTCAATGTTTAGTTTTAAGAAGAAAATAACTTAAGACCTATTTCTACAACTAATGTACTTTCACATTGAAGTTTTATTGCTATTTCTTGCAGATTCATGCATGTGTGTGACAGAAATAGGCAGGGAAAACCACATAGGGAGAAGAAAGGAGAGGGTCACTTTTCTTGCTCCTCTGTGATTTGCAGACATGTACCACATTTAATCCCATTTAATATAGATCACAGAATCATAGAACGGTTTAGGTTGGAAGGGATCTCAAAGATCATCCAGTTCCAACCCCCCGCCATAGGCAGGGACACCTCCCACTAGAACAGGTCACCCAAGGCCTCATCCAGCCTGGCCTTGAACACCTCCAGGGAAGGAACAGCCACAACCTCCCTGAGCAATGCATTCCAGTGTCTCACCACCCTTACTGTGAAGAACTTCCTCCTAACATCCTGTTTAAATCTCCCCTCTGCCAGTTTAAAACCCATTACTCCTCGTCCTATCATTACAACACTTTGTGAATAGTCCCTCCCCAGCCCTCCTGAAGGCTCCTTTCAGATACTGGAAGGCTCCTATTAGGTCTTCTTAAAGCCTTCTCTTCTCCAGGCTGAAGAGCCCCAACTCTCATAGACTGTCCTGTCTGTCAACCCAGACCCCCAGGTCCTTTTCCTCAGGGCTGCTCTCAGCCATTCGCCACCCAGCCTGGAGTTGTGCTTGGGATTGCACCAACCCAGGTGCAGGACCTCACACTTGGCCTTGTTGAATTTCATGAGGTTGGCCTGGGCCC
>VWZI01009198.1:1099251-1116977 GCA_013396835.1 Psilopogon haemacephalus
GCCCTTCTCTGGACACGTTCCAGTACCTCAACATCTCTCTTGAACTGAGAAGCCCAGAACTGGACACAGTACTCAAAGTGTGGCCTGACCAGTGCCAAGTACAGGGGAAGGATAACCTCCCTTGTCCTGCTGGCCACATTATTCCTGATACAGGCGAGGATGCCTTTGGCTCTCCTGGCCACCTGGGCACACTGCTGCCTCATGTTCTGCCTACTATCTATCAACACCCCCAGGTCCCTCTCTGCCTGGCTGCTCTCCAGCCACGCTGTCCCCAGCCTGTAGTGCTACCTGGGGTTGTTATGACCAAAGTGTAGAACCCTACACTTAGCCTTGTTAAATCTCATCCCATTGGTCTCTATGAACCCATCCAGCCTGTCCAGGTCCCTCTGCAAGGCCCTCCTAGCCTCCAACAGATCAACTTCTGCTCCTAGCTTGGTGGCACCTGCAAACTTACTGATGATGGACTCAATTCCCTCGTCCAGGTACTTATGTCTTAGCCTGTGTTCCTTTTAATCCTGACACATATTCATTAAACATCTTCCTACAATTATGAATGTTGGTAGGTTATTACTAATTGTGCCAGACCAAAAATCATAGAATCATAGAATGGTTTAGGTTGGAAGAGACCNTATGAACCCATCCAGCCTGTCCAGGTCCCTCTGCAAGGCCCTCCTAGCCTCCAACAGATCAACTTCTGCTCCTAGCTTGGTGGCACCTGCAAACTTACTGATGATGGACTCAATTCCCTCGTCCAGGTACTTATGTCTTAGCCTGTGTTCCTTTTAATCCTGACACATATTCATTAAACATCTTCCTACAATTATGAATGTTGGTAGGTTATTACTAATTGTGCCAGACCAAAAATCATAGAATCATAGAATGGTTTAGGTTGGAAGAGACCTCAAAGATCATCCAGTTCCAACCCCCCACCAGAGGCAGGGACACCTCCCACTAGATCAGGTCTCTCAAGGACACTTTGAAACTGTAACAGAAAAGTAACAAGAAAACTGTACTTTAAAAAAAAAAAATTAAAAATTAAATAGTAGCACTGATTGAGACTGGAGAATTTAAATTGAGAGTGTTAACAATTTCATTTCAGAAAAAGGAATACTAAAATTGCTCAGATTCATCTGAGTTGTCTGATGAGTTATGTGGTACCTCTGAGTAATGCTGATGCATGGACACATGGTGACAGACATTTAAACCTAACAGATTTTAAGATTCTATTTCTTGCATGAAATGTAAATGCCATTTCCCACAGACCAGAGTGATTATCTTCCAATTTTTTTTTTCTTGTTAGAGCCATGTTGTTAATACCAGCTTTTTATTGTAGGACACCGTAAAAGAGAACATTTTCTTTTTAATGAAGGCTTTTTGCCATCTCTGCTCCTTTCCCAGGTCACTTAGTGAATGCATTGGTTCACATCTGCTAAAACCATGGATAAGACAGAATGGTCTGTAAGTGCATTTTTGCTCAGTGGAGACTTGTTGTCCGGCAGAAGTGATAAAAGAACCTCAATTACCACTCTGTAGTTTATGAAAGCGCTTCATAAATACTCTGTGCTGTTTGCATCAAATCTTTAAATCCTTATTTTGCATACTATCAATAAGACACCTTGAGGGGAAAAACGCACACACACATACATGTGTGTGTAGAACTGCTTATGTTTCTCTGTGTAAATGTGCTTGGGTTTGTGCCAACCCCAAAGCATCAGGGGTAGTAGGAAAGTGTTGCTTTGGAGTTTCTGCATCTGAATCTCACGAATGTCATCACACTCACAAACGCAGAGAAGCCAACGGCCCAAGCCATGGCTATTTCAACTTACAAAAGACACTGTTGTGGCATAAAGAGGGTTCCAGAGACCGAACCTGCAGATTTCTTTGTAGGAAGTCTGTTTTGCCTATTGTTCCAATTAAGAAATCGACAGCTAAATTTTGGCACTAGGACTATTAGCAATGTTAGGAAAGTAATTGCAAAGGACTGTCACCAGGAACAAGGAAAACAGAAATACTGCAGTAAATTCTGCTCAGAAAATGCAAAGCAGATCAGGATAAAATTGATCTTCACTTGGAACTTTCTGCTGTTTACCTGGGGAGCTGAAATGGGCTGGACCATTTGCCAAAGGCAGTAGAGAAGGGGGCTTCTTCATCACTTAGCTATAGTCACCCTGGGAGCAGTAATGCTTGTGCTTTTCTTTTTGCTTCCTGAGGCTCAGATACACATTCTTCCATAAGGAGATTGCAGTTTCCTTGATGGATTTGGCTTTTTCCCCATGTGTTGACAGAGACCAAACTCCTCTGTGCCCCCTCCCTGCTCTGAATGAAGTGTCTGAGGGACCATACCAAAAAGTGATGGGAGAGATGCTGTCCTTGAACATTGGCATCAGTCCACAAATTTGCAGAAAGAAAAGCAGACTTCTCTGTGGGTCAATGTGGTTCAGGGTTTGGCTCTCTTCCTCTCCCATGTACGGCTGCTGCATGCAGCCTCTGCGCAGCACTTTGAAATACTCTAATTTACTTTTCACACAAAGTAAGTGGGGGAAAAAAATGTTACATGGCCTCCTCTGGACATCAGATGTATTAATTGTGGTTTAGCTATTATAGAAATTACTGTAATTTCAGCTCATGTTCTCATGTGTTTGTGGCAGACAGTAGCTTCTTTGTCAGTAGGTCTGTGCTGTGAGTACAGCTATACTCACCAGAGCATCTGCACTTGCTTTCAAAGGTGACTGGGTTGATAATGATTTACTAAGGTATACTTGAGCAAGTTTTAAACTCAGACACTTAGAAAGACTGATTATAATGTATTCAGAGGTTGAATCTACAGTCGCTGCTGAATTGGTTAGTTACATAAGTAGCTGCCAGGGATCAAAACCAATATTATGAGTAACCTGCCATGTAACTGCCCACCATAGCAGACAGCAGAGACATCTGCAATTTTCAAAGAATTTGTAAAGCAGAAGTTGCTTTAACAATGGTGTGTTTCACTTCCAGTAATACCTGTTGTAGATTGTTAATGGATGAGGGAACAACAAGCTGACTTTTTTTTGGCCAATGTATACTACTTCTTGTATTCTTGTGATCATTTACAGCGCCACGTGGTCTGTGGTGCCATGGCTTGTGTTCTCACCTTTGGTCCAGCATTTTCAGTTGAATACAGCTATGTCGTGTGCAAAGGATAGCTCTAAATAATTAAGAGTGCTGTAGGAAGAATGAGGGATTTGATCATCTTGTGCACTGCACTTCCTCCGTTGCTTGAATTACCTTTATACGAATTAATATTAGCTATTAGTATAGCTGGGGAGCTTGCAGTAGAGTCAGAACTAGTCCCTAATCTGGGAAGCTGGAAGTATTTTGTTGCTGTGTCTTTACACAGATTGATCCACATCTCTGTGTCTAGTTAAACCAAGCATTAAGAGCTGCTTTATTATTTATACCACTTTATAAGCACTTACACATGCCTGGTGGGTGCCAAGAGATGGACAGGTAACATTTCTCAGTTGTGCCTGAAGTTTGGATTCGAACAGAAAGCACAGAAGTTCTTTGCATTGTTGAAATACATTGTTTACCTTGGAAAGGCTGCTACTTTCTGGTCTGTCAGTGGACTAGCAAGCTTAAATGGTGTTTTCTTAGTTATGTAATCTAACAATGCACTGCCTTTTTTAATTCAAGCTAAATTCATTTTAATGTGGAAATAAATTGCATCTCTTTTAATTACTCATGAGCTCTGTTTTATGCAGACAGCTCAGTGAGTCAGCTTTTGCCTGCTTTGGCAATATATGGTGATCCACCAAAATTTCTTTAAAATCAGAATCTGGTTTTGTTGAGTAGTTTCCTCCAACCCCTTTTTATTCCACTACCAACTGTTGGGTTGGCGTTTTTTGTTTGTTTGTTTGATTGATTGTTTAGGGGTTTTGTTTGGTTGTTTTCTTTCTGGTTGGTTGGTTGTGGTTTTTTTTTTTTTTTTTGTAAAATGTGAGGTTTGTATTTTTTTGGGGGGTGCAGAAATGTCATACTAATCCTATTTTGACTTTCTGTACTGGAGGCATGGTTATAGAAACTATTTTTATGTTTTAAATGAAACTGTTTTTTTTTTTCCCCAAGTACTGGTTACATATGAAATTTCATTTAGTTAAATAACCTAAAGTAACTTAACTTACAGGGGATTGCTATTTCCCAGTAAGAACCTCCCACAAGTATGGAGACCTTTAATACTGTCAAGTAACACAACCTGACTGAAAAATGGAGCATGGAGAGCAGCTGAACAGCTGAAAATTGTACAAGATTGTATCAACTAGAACAGAATGCTGGACTACTATTTTTTTTTAATTAATTCTTCAGGTTTTTAATTTCTTTGATCTTCAATAAAGTACTTGGTCACTTACCTGTGTCCCTACAGTTTGTGTTGTCTGCAAAATGTAATTGAAAATTCTTTACAACACTGAATTGGAAAGGATAACTTGGGTCTTGATACCAAAGGCATGATATTTTCCGTGCCACGAAGTCTGGTGACAGTGTTAACAGATCTGAGGACAGCTGATCAGAGGATCTGGAGTCTCACTTCACTTCCAGGAACTGGCCTAGGAGCAATGAGCTGTTTGCAAACGCCTGCTTGACCACATGTCGCCTCTGGCAGGTGTGTTCAAACTGCTGGAATTTCTCCCTTACTGTGTTGTAAGGCATTCCCTCTTTATCCAGTAGTTTTTCTGACTTTATAGTTTTTAATATGGGCCCTCACTGAACAACTTCCCCGTGTGTTTAATTAAAAGACTGCTGCTCGTGTGTCTTCTTTTTAGGGGCTTCAAAGCTCCACCAGGTACTGGACAACAAAAAGTCTGCACATCATAGGGCAGCTAGTATAGTATTTTCTGATAGCCCAAGAAAGTTTCTGCCTTGCCCTTCATCTCACTATGGCTTGTAGTCCTCCTTTCTTGTTCTGTTGTTTAAGATACCCATGTTCCATATGCTTCAGGTTTCTAAATAGTGGAACCAATGAGCGGTGTAATTTCTTCTTCCAATTCAAGCCTCCCCTGCTGGCTAACACTGCACATTCATATGGAAATGAGCGCCATGGACCTCGAGTATCTCGGCATTTCCTCATCTGTCTCCAGTTGTACTTTTGTTCCAGCTGCTTAGCTCACTGCCGACCTTTCCTCTCTGTCTTCACTGATGGAAAATATTTACATACTTTCTGTGCATGACATGACTTCAGAACATTCTGCAGCCTGCTGTGCCATTCTGATGTTATTCTGAAGCTGACAAAGCACTTTAAGGTTTTCCTTTTTGACCTTTGTGCATTAGTCCAAAATGAGGCGTAGCACAGAGTTCACTGCTTCATCCAAGCACCTCGGTAGGAATTTAGTCTATGCCTCGTTGTCCTTGGACTCTCTCAGGAACAAAAGGATTTACACAGACAGATGGTTGAAGAAATTGCTCTGTGACTTGTGTAGTTCTGCAGGTAACCCTTTTTTGGGGTATCCTCATCACATCTGATTCCATGAATCTACCCTAAGATAATGTCTCAAGCTCTGGTTGTCTCTGCTGGCATGATGTCTTCATTTAACTGTGGTTCAGATACTCTGGCCACTTCTAATGTCATTCAGTTAAGCAATTGGTTCTGCAAATCATGGATTGTTTTTCCTTGAATCCATTATTTGTGCAAATGTCCTGTCAGTATTCAACCCATTTCATCCAACTCATAGTCCTTTTAAGCATGCAAGCCCCATCCTTGTGCCAAATGATGCAAACTTTAAACTGGATTTCCATCGGATAAATCCTCCAGTTCCCAATGCCTTGTTCCAGCTGGATTCCTTCACACCTGAGGACTGTTCCTTGAATTAGCTTTGCCTATTTGTATTCTCCAGCCTCTTTGGTTTCCAGGTAGAGGATGTTCTCCAATACTGAGAACGGTCATCTTATTCTCTTTTACACCTGAGGTGATTTACTGAACAGGCAGCAAATGATGATGATAGCAGTGTGTAGTTGAAAGTTCCACATAATTAAAATTCTGGCAGATTCTGTTAGTCCTTGTCCAGTCGTTTCAGTGCCTTCAGGTTGTACCTCACTGGCCTTTTCCTCTCACTCTTCTCACAAATTGTCTCAAATGGCACTTGAGAGCTGCTAAAGGCAACACAGGACTATGACCTGAAAAGCTACCTCATTTGAGGAACCTCCATCTGCATTCACCCAACATCTTATTTGGCAAGACAGGGCTTACTTGATAGCATCCAAAAGTAATTTTTTGTGCCCCTACTGCCTGTTCCTTTAATGTGGCTTATGTTTGGACATCTTTACTAACTGAAACCCAGGGCCAGAAGTGCATTGCATGGTTGGAATTTAAACAAGACACATTCCATCTAACTTTGACACATACGAATAAAGTATGGTAGGAATTGCTGAATCCAGTAGCTTGGCAAGGAAAACTGTCCCATTCCTATGTCTCCAGTCCAGCAGCAAGTCTGAGTGTGTGTTGTTATTAGGTGCACAGACTCATACTGCTGGTGCCCACACGGATCAGCACAGACAGGAAATGCAACACTCATGCAAACAGGAGCTGGATTTAGACACTGTCCAATAGTTGGCCTGTCAATCCCCTTGTCTTCCCAGCTGAAGGCTTCTGGGTTTGCAGCCTCACAGCTGCTGACATGTAGCCCTTCTCTACAAAAGGTTGCAGAAACACACATGTGCTATGGATCCCTCCAGCAGATGGCTTTAGAAAGTCTATACTATGTGGTAGCTGGGCCCTGGATCCTCAGTTCTTCTAGGTACCTTATGCACAAAATCTTGCATGAATGCACACACATACATGGTCTCTGGCAGCCGACCCAAACCTGTTGCCCCTTATAGGCAGCTGATGCCTATATCCTCTGCTCTTTCTGGTGGGTGGTTTTGACTTCTTGGTTCCTTCAGGTGAACTGTTGACTTATCTGCTTGGTATCACGCTCAGACCATGGGCTAATAATTCCCCTTTCATAGCCCTGAGAGTACCCTAGTCAGTGTGCTTGTTGTCACTGACTGGGTTCTTGAGATTCTTCTGTTTTCACCATTTGCTTCTTTGTCTTCATGCACTTTATAAAACCTTTACTCCTATACCCTAATGAAGAAGAATCAGACTTTGTGATCAGGCCAAGTAATCTTTAGGCAGCTCACCAAAACCACTTCATAAAAGTAGTAATTTAAAGACAATAGTAGAAAGGATGCTTTTGCCAAATTTGTTGTAGGACTGAAACCAAATGAGACAGCTGCTTACGCTTTAAGAACTCTGTGTATGCAATAATGGATGTCAGCCTGGAATAGACTTAGACCTAGTTATGCTTTCCAATTAGCACAGGCATTTTCATATCTGTGAAAATTCAACCTTTGAGTATCGTATGTCAGGGAAAGTGTTGATAACCAGCACATTAAAAAAAAAAAAAAATTAACTTCTAAAAGTTTTAAAAGACAATTTAGCTATAATATTAGAAATGTTAAGTGCTGGAAAATTCCAGTCTAAGGATCTCTTTAGGAGCTTAATATTTTCAAATATCCTGATTTTTAATATGGTACAATCTTGCACATTGTTTACTGCCAAGGAATATTTGTAAACGTAGTCTTTGTTATAGAATATGCTGAAGAGGTGAGGGAATTAAGAGTCATGGCTGAATGTTTTAGCAGATCCCCATACGATGGTTTTGGAGGTACTTTTAAGTCTCTGCATGGCAGCTATGCAAGAACAGATCAAGATCACAGTGAAGTATCACAGGATGTCAGGGGTTGGAAGGGACCCAAGAAGATCATTGAGTGCAACCCACTCTGCTAGAGCAGGATCATACAGTCTAGCATAGTGACCTCACCAGGAACACTGACAGAGAACAGGAGGATGTTTGGTCTTGTCAGAATGAATAATTACTGAGTTCAGGAATTTAAAGTACTGCTCTTTGCAACAGAAATAGTGTTCTGCATACAGAACTCCAAACAAGCAGTGTTTGTCTTCTAGTTGTAGATACCTGAAACCACTTTGGGGAAACTCCTGCTAGCTTAATGGGGAATGGGGAGAAAATAGGTTTCATCTCAGTAAGTCTCCAAACACCCAGTTAGCAGTAAGGCCCAACTGTGCTTCTGATTGAGATATTTAGTGAGTGACACAACCCAGACTTTCTGAACTCTTTTCTTCCCCCCATTTTATATCTAAAATAGAATTTTAAAACAGGTTTTACAAACATCTATCTTTATTTGCATTTAAAGACCAGATTTATCTCTTTTTGATGTCAGTGGGAATTTTCCCGTGGACTTTTAAAGTGAGTAAAGTGAAGGTGAAAAGCAACCATTGTTTAAAACATAATTTTGTGTTTAGCAGAATAAATGAAAGCCTCAACTGAAGCCAGTGGAAACAAAGTTAGGTCAATGCTAAATGGTCCAGAAATTTTGAAACTCGACATTCAATTTTAGAACAGCCAATATGAAAGGATTTTTTGCTCTCTCTCTCTCTGAATATTTGGATCTACATTACGCAATACTGAGAGAAAAATACTTCAGTGCAATCATCTACCTCTCTTGTCAGGCTCCAGAAGAGAACGTTGTGGCTATCGGATCCTGCGCTGCCATCGCAATTCAGAAGATCAGATGCACTGCATTGGCAGAGCCAAGAAATACAACGAGGCAGCCACACGTGTAAAAGAGATTCTGCTCAGCACAGTCAGTCCAGAGCAGTTTGTTTTAACACTGCTTGAAGCTGAGCCTCCAAATGTGTTGGTGAGTCGACCCAGCAAACCATTCACAGAGGCCTCTATGATGATGTCCCTGACAAAACTGGCAGACAAAGAGCTGGTTCACATGATTGGTTGGGCCAAAAAAATTCCTGGTAAGAGTTTCATTCTTGGCTTTATTTATTTTAGTCAATGCTTTTGCAATCAATCTATCATTCTCTAACCTGAAATAATAACACAGCACAGTAAGTGTGTGCTATCAAGGTCAAGCTTTGTGTCCTATAGAGTAAAATACAACTATTGCACTCAGTAATTCACCTGGGTGTATATTTTTTAGACAATGACCTAGCCCATTATTTACTGCCTGATGTTAGTCAAATACTTGCTCATTTTGCCAAAAAGCTTAGGTGATGTTGCATGTAATTCTGCCTCATCAACTACAATTACCTGGTTATTCTGATTTGGAGGGCTTAATAAAAGGGCTATTAACTAGGTTGCTACCAAAAAAAAAAAGAGACGAATTCAAGACCAACTTGATAGATTGGTAATACAGCTGATGAACACTGTAATGTGTCCAAGCACTGAGTGTCTGTAGTCACTTCACTTGACAGTTGCCACAAAAGAGCTTCGGACTGCAAAGTGATGCATAGTATTGATCTCAGAATTATTGGGTGCTCTCCTGCAAAACGAAAATCAGCAGGGATGCTTTTGGTTGTTGGCAACACAAAGAATATGCACTGAAGTACAACTATATGCTTTATTGCCTGGAACGTCTCAAATGTGACCACAGAACTGTGGCAATGTGCCATTTCCTTTCTCATAAACTAGAAGTGGTGAGTGTTTGCAATGCTTTCTCCATGAAGTGTCTACAATTAAACCAGTCCAAATAAAGAATAAAAGCAGCCAGCACCCAAAGAAGATAGCTTGCAAAGTTGTGCAGAAAAACTTGCTGGCTGGCCTAGACTAAGCCACAGGCTGTGGCCTTTTAGCAAGAGCTAAGGTGACCAAAGAGACAGAACAAGAGGGAATGGCCTCAAGCTGAGACTGGGTAGGTTTAGACTGGACATTAGGAAAAAGTTTTTTACAGAGAGAGTGGTCAGGCACTGGAATGAGCTGCCCAGGGAGGTGGTTGAGTCACCAACCCTGGACGTGTTTAAGGGTCATTTTGATGTGGTGCTTAGATAACTGATTTAAGTGAATCTCGTAGAGTAGGGATATATGTTGGACTTGGTGATCCTGAGGGTATTTTCCAATCTGGATGTTTCTGTTATTCTATTAAATGACCACTGAATAATTGATAGCCATACAGCAGCATGGGGCTTGATCCTTAACTTCAGCTTTAGTGCTCTGCTAGCCATAACCCCTATGGCTGTGTTTACCTTTCATGGCTAATATATTCTCTAGTGCATTTTGTAGTTCTAACCCCATGTCCAACAGGACAAAGAAGCCAGCACTCTCTGGCTCCTCTTGGATTTTATGCTGAAGGCAACCAACACGTGCTTGTGCGTGCCCTGGTCTTGTCATGCTTGTGAACTTTAAACAGTGCTTGGTGCTGCCTGAATATGCACTCAGGAAGATATGGCAATAATCTTTAAGTCTAGAAATAAGCTGGATGTATACACAGTGCAGGAAACATGCCTGGTGGAGAATTTTTTGCATAACCCTTAAACTAACAACTCAGAAGAAAGGAAGCTTAGCCTCTTTTGGATCTAGGTGGAGTGGCTGAGGCTGCTACCAGTTCCAGCTGCTGGACCTAGTTGCACATTACAGTCTTTATGGCTCAGCGTGCTGAGGGTTCAGGTGTGATGTTTTTAAGGTATGCAAATTCCATGTGAGCTGCTGGGGAGGAGTTGCTTGGACAGCACAAGCATCTTAAACCACACTAGCCATTTGCCAAGTGGTAGTGTTTTTGTGGTTACTGTGGAATATTTTAAACTGAGAGCCAAAATCCTTAATCCTAATTATTCCTGATTTAAGAAAGTCTGAAAATCATTGTAAAGTAAGTAACCATAAGGTGTTAAGTGGTGTTTACTGCTCTAATTTCCTGTCTCACCAGGAAAAGCTTGATCAAAATGTACCATTTCAGAGAACTCCATACAGTTATGCTAATCTGGTAGGAAGAGACTTGTAAAGGAACACCAAAGAAAGGCTTTGAAAATTACTTAATTTTAAACAAATATTTGATGAGGAAAAAAAACCTCTCAAACCAACACTTTCCATTTTTTAAAACTATGCCTTTTTTTTTTTTAACAAACCAAACCAATCAACCAAAAAAACTCAAACATAAACCTAACACTTGAGCCACTCGAGGTTAATTTTGCAAATTGAAAAAAAAATTCATTTTCCAAACCACCCCCAGTTTTGACACTGACCACCTTTATTTCCAAAATGTGTCAGCAATAAACCCTTTTTTTTGGCAGTAAGAGAACTGTATGAAGAAAACCTGTTGAAGCATGTCTAGCCCCTTCAAAACAGTTCCTGGGAATGTGGATTCTTTATTGTGCATGTGTGCTCTTTCTGACCACTCCTGTTACACAGAGGAGAAGTAAGAACCCTCTTTGAACAATGCCAAAAAAAGAGGAGATGTTTAACATGTACCTAAGTATAGGTGATACTACCATACTACATGTGAGTTAAGACCATTTATTTGAATGCAGATTTATTCATTTTTTCCATTAAAATAACTGTGATGATTAAAACTTAGGACACAGAATTTCAGTTGACAAAAATTCTTGCCTGAAGTTAATAATCTAGATCCATGCTCTGTGTCTGGACATGAGGTCTTTGGAAAAAACCCAAACAGAGTTCTTCAGTAATGTCCCAGTAAACAATAATTTTACTTTCTGTAAAACTGGGTATTTGCTTTTCTGTAGCTGGGTCAGAAGCGCCTTTTCACTTCTAAATTATTATGAGATATTATTTGACTCCCACTGTGCTGGGTTGAAATAAGTGGAGGATTTGAATGAGAAATCAGACTACAGGCTGAGAAAGGAAAACAAAATTTTATTCTGATTCACTCATTTGTTCACTGAATCATAGAATCATAGAATAATAGAATGGTTTATGTTGGAAGAGACCTCAAAGATCATCCAGTTCCAACCCCCTGCCATAGCCTGGGACACCTCCCACTAGATCAGGTCACTCAAGACCTCATCCAGCCTGGCCTTGAACACATCCAGGGAGGGAGCAGACACAACCTCCCTGGGCAACCCGTTCCAGTGCCTCACCACCCTCACTGTGAAGAATTTCTTCCTAACATCCTGTTCAAATCTCCCCTCCACCAATTTAAACCCATTCCCCCTCGTCCTGTCATTACAAGACCTTGTGAACAGTTCCTCCCCAGCCTTCCTGTAGGCCACCCTCAGATACTGGTAGGCTGCTATAAGGTCTCCTCGAAGCCTTCTCTTCTCCAGGCTGAAAAGCCCCAACTCTCTCAGCCTGTCCTCATAGCAGAGGTGCTCCAGCCCTCTGATCATCTTTGTGGCCCTCCTCTGGACTCTCTCCAACAGTTCCATGTCCTTCTTGTGCTGGGGGCTCCAGAACTGCACACAGTACTCCAGGTGGGGTCTGACAAGAGCAGAGTAAAGGGGGAGAATCACCTCCCTTGCCCTGCTGGTAATGCCTCTCTTAATGCAGCCCAGCACACAGTTGCTGTCTGAGCCGCGTGTGCACACTGCAGGCTCATGTTGAGCTTCTCATCCACCCAGACCCCCAGGTCCTTTTCCTCAGAGCTGCTCTCCAGCCACTCACCACCCAGCCTGTATTTGTGCTTGGGATTGCAGCGACCCAGGTGCAGGACCTTACACTTGGCCTTGTTAAATTTCATGAGGTTAGCCTGGGCCCACCTCTCCAGCCTGTCCAGGTCCCTCTGGATGGCATCCCTGCCCTCCAGCAAGTCAACTGTGCCACACAGCTTGGTGTCATACTGAAATGGTATAAAGTTAGAACCCAAACAAAAGATAAGACAGACTGCTTTGTGCTGTGGCTGCTGCTGCATGGCTCTGCCTTCTTAGCTGAATTTGAATAACTTCACTTACTTCTTTCCTGCTGCTTATCTGGTGCATAAGAGAGATGGTGAAATAAGATTTGGAAAGAGGGAAGGTGGTAGGGTTGTTGGAAAACCCCTCTTAGGGACCCTGATTTCTGAGAGGGGTGTGGTGTTTCTGTATTACCTTTTTACTGTATGTATCTGTAAATATCTGTTATATGTTGTAAATATCTGCCTGTATGTTGTGCAAAGCTGTAAATATAAAAGCTCCTTTCCGTAACTTCCAGCCAACAGAGTTCTAGCCTGGGTTATTTCAAAGGGGGTGGGGGGGTGGGTGGTTTAGCAGTTATCTGCCCCCCCACCTTTTGATATAACCCAGGCTAGAACTCAGACCAGCTGGAAGTTGGTAAATGAAACTTTATATTTACAGCTATGCACAATATACAATAAGATATTTACAATGTATAACAGATATTTACAGATATATACAGTGAAAAAGTAATACAGAAACACCACACCCCTCCCAGAGATCAAAATCCCTAAGAGGGGTTTTCTAACCACCTCTACCACCTTTCATCCCTTCCCCAATCTTATCTCACCATCTGTTGATGCCGCAGATAGGTGAAGGTAGATCGGCCAAGGGGATTAGCAGTAGGGAGAGAAGTTAGTGGAATTATTGGGAATTAGCTACAAAAGGCAGGGAAATGGAGCCACGCAAGGAAAGCCCAGAGAGGCCTGAAGCACTCTGGCTTATCTATATTTGGGTTACAAATCTTAAAACAATTTTTTTTTTTCTTTTTCAGTAGAGTTCTGAGGGAAGTAGCATCATCTGTTTTCCTCTCTCAGCCTATGGTCTAATTTTCTCACTCAAATCCTCCAATTAGTTCAAACCAGCATAGCAGGGAACTGCCGAACCACCACACCCACCGAAAGTCGAAGAAAATATTTGTATTTTTTCTTACAGATGCTGATATTATCAGTAACTTTTTGCATAAATAGGAAAGAAAAATGAGGGCTGTTGTTTGTTTTTTCTTTTTTTCCATGTGCAGTATTTTATGATCCACTTCTACTATGAGTTTTACTCTGTAGCTGTATTTTTGTCTGTGCATTCAGCTTAATGGATTGTATCCTTGTTGTTGCTTAGTAAAGCAGATGCACAAAACCATGTTTTTTACTACTAAGTTGTCAGACATCAGAACGTAACTTTTACAACTGCCTTTTACTTTGTTGCCCTGGTCTGGAAGCTGAACGTGATTCATAGCTGAACCTGTGTTGCTAATTTATAGGATGGTGACATAATAAAGAAATTTGAATTCATTATGCAACCCAATGTATTGCTGGCCGGAGCAGGGTGTCATTTACTAGTTAGTGCACATCCAGCATAATGTTTTTGTCTGTCTTAGTAATTAATAAATAGTTCAATATAGAGTGTGTGATTTGAGGGACACACACTACAGCTACAGAAAAAAAAAAATAAATTAACATACTTTGCAGCAAATGAAATGAGACTTCTGATACTACAATGGCCTCGAGGTTCCGAGAGCTGAAGCTGCAGCACAAAGAGTATCTGTGTGTCAAACCAATCCTCCTCCTCAATTCCAGTGAACATGCACTTGCCTCTGACCCTCCCTCACATTTTTGAGGGTGGCTGTAAATTAGCCTCTGAGAATGACAGAAATACCCCATGTGATCATGTGGTGGAAGAGAACAGATCGTGAGTGCTTTCGCTCAAGCAACATGTATAAGGTGTCTCATTTGCTGGACTTGGGCTGCATGTCCTGTTGGAAGAAGTGCATGGAAAGGCCCAAAGGCTGGAAGCTATGGCAGAATGGAGCTCATGGCATGGGCTGTGGGCATGGCCTTTTCAATAAGAACTTTGGCTCTGATGCATCTCCCTGGCACAGTCTGAGAAAGGGATGGTCAGGGACCACTGTCCATTGCTGATCTTTCAAGTAGGCAGTGGTGAAGTAATGACAAGAAGTCCAAGGGCTGTGAGGAGAGGCTTCAGGGCCTTGAGATGACTGCTTAAGGGACTGGGAGCACAAGCAGTGTCCATGTCTGTCCCTCCACTTGTTGGGTGTGACAAAGGGAAAAACAGCAGATCAGTGCCTGAGTCCAAGCCACCAGGAGTTTGAATTCTGTAATTGTGGGTTGACTTACAGAACACCAGGCATGCTGGCAACAGATGAGTTCCACCTGTCTCGAAGGGGCAAAAGAATCCTAGCACAGGGGCTACTAGGGCTTGTTGAAAGACCT
Organism: Psilopogon haemacephalus; assembly: GCA_013396835.1. Classification (NCBI taxonomy): domain Eukaryota; kingdom Metazoa; phylum Chordata; class Aves; order Piciformes; family Megalaimidae; genus Psilopogon; species Psilopogon haemacephalus. Next base: position 1,114,180 of record VWZI01009198.1, read on the forward strand.
TCGAATTAGATTTGAAGATACATTTGAAAGGCACAAACCCAGACTTGCTAGAAATAAATCCCAAGTGCAGCAATACTCGAAGGGTGTTGTGTTAGCAAGGTCTGTCAGTGGAAGCGGGTAACGGAGACTCGCACAGCAGCAGTAACTCTTGGATTATGGATCAGTTAGTAACCACAGCAGCACTTGAGAACAGCCAGGTAGGAATCAAGGCTTCTTCCTACAAAAAGGTGGTAAGACCTTTAGACCAATTGAAGTGCATCCACACTAATGCATGCAGTAGGAGGAACAAACAGGAGGAGCTGGAAGCCATTGCATTTCAGGGAAACTATGACATAGTGGCCATTACAGAAACATGATGGGGCTGGAGTGCCACAATCAGTGTCTGAAATTAATCCATATGGAAAAGACATAAAATCTTGGAAACTGGCAGTCTTACTTCAGCATAAAGACTGACCATAAGCAAATTAATTATGATGCTTAATTACAGAAAAAAAAAATGACACATATAGGAGGAAGTTCTTCACAGTGAGGGTGACGAGGCACTGGAACAGGTTGCCCAGGGAGGTTGTGGCTCCTCCCTCCCTGTATGTGTTCAAGGCCAGGCTAGATGAGGTCTTGAGCGACCTGATCTAGTGGGAGGTGTCCCTTCCTATGGCGGGGGGTTGGAACTGGATGATCTTTAAGGTCTATTCCAACCTAAACCATTCTATGATTCTATGATAGGCAATCTCTTAGTCTGTTTCAGAAACCAGCTACATGCCTGAGTACATCAGGTTGGAGGATAGGCTACAGACATCTTAAATACATTGTTCTTCATTTTGTAGTGAGAGTTATTGAGTCAGTGGAAGAGCTGAGGTGCTGTAAGACTACACTTACCATTAGGTATTTTTGGCAATCCAGTATTGTATTTGGGTCAGCATTTGGATCTGTGATTTGTGCTTCATTCCTTTGCCTGTCAGCCAATTATAAAAAATGTAGTGGCATGGCAGTTATTCGCGCCCCCACACTTTGAAATAACCCAGGCTAGAACTCAGACAGTTGGAAGTTAATAAATGAAGCTTTATATTACAGCTTAGCACAATATACAAGCAGATTTTTACAATGTATATCAGATATTTACAGATATGTAGAGTAAAAAGGTAATACGGAAATGCCACACCCCTTCCAGAGATCAGAGTCCCCAAGAGGGGTTCCCAACCACCCTTTCACCTTCCCCCCCACTACCCAATCTTATCCCACTGTCTGTCTTACATGCCAGACAAGAGAGGAAGATAGGACAAGGCGGTTAAGAAGTAGGAAACTGGTTAGTGGAGTTACACAGATCCAGCTAGAAAGCAGGGAGAGAGAGAGATGCAACAGCCCCAATGGCTCAAACATCATTTGGATCTGTGATTTATGCTTCATTCCTTCACCTGTCAGCACTTGCTAACCATAGGATCAGGTTTTGGCTCTGATCATGGAAGTATTAGAGAAACAACAGATTTGCTCATAAGAGATAAATATCTGTGCTCAATGGTAGTGCTAATAATGCATGTTTAGCAAGGATAAATCTGGATCTTTAGGTATCTGTGAGTTGAACACTGCGACTTGGTCTGCCATCTCAGTTTTCACCCCTTATGGGTTGTTTATGTTAGAGAAATCAGCACATGCTTGTGTAAATATTTATGTAAACAAACTTCTGCAATGTCTTTGGACTGTTGTTTCCTCAGAAACTGCCACTGGCAGTTTATACTATTCACACATCCATGACTACTCTTCTAAAAGCACTTTTAAAATTAGGAGTGTGTGTCTGGCAGATAATCTGTTGCTGGCTGTGGATTCTGTAGTAAATTCTATGGCAGTAAAATCCAGGAGGGAAGCTCCTGCTTGCCCTTCTTACAAAACAAACAGCAGGGTCTGATTTTGGAAGGTGATGCTTTTAGCAATGCTAGCATTACCCAGTTTATGTCAACCCAGGGCTGTCACCAACTCTCTTTCAGCCCAGTAGTTTCATAATGGGCCATTTGTGTAAGTGACTGACAGCAGAGTCTTTGACAGTCCAGGTGTACTGCATCCACTCTAAGACCTCAGACAACTGGCCAGTATTACCAGAAACCTGCCTCCCATGGCCAGGCTGCAAACATTTCTTACTGTGCACAGTCATAGATGCCAGCTCATCTGAAAATTATGCCCCTTTGCTAAGAGACCAATCTAAAGCAACTCTTGCTTTGAAAACTCTTGTTCACTAACCTGGTCTCCATCATACCTATGTTTTATTCCTTGACTGACGAGTCTGCTTTCATGCTTGCCTTTGGGTAATTAGACTTCTGGTCTTTGGTTTGGGGTGTGTAAATGTTATTTTTCTTTATTTGGCTTTGATGAATACTTTTTCCCCAATGTGTTTTGCTGGGGGAGAGAAAGGGAGAGCAATGCTTGTGTTTCCCTTTGGGCTGTGTTCTCTGATACCTTGCTCTAAGTTCTGGAGAGAACTTAATGCTGGGACATCCTGCACAGTTGCATTCATTCTGTTCTTGTCTCTGAGATGCTGTGTATGGAGGCAATGGGGACACTGCTACCTTCACAAAGTAGCCTTGGTTGGTTGGGTTTTGGTTTGTGGGTTGTTTTTTTTTCTTTTCTTTTTTTTCTTCTTCTGCTTTATTGCAGTTCTGGGGAAGGAGGCAGCAGGAAAGGGATAGGATGAGGTCAGCACATCTCGTTTCCAAGAGGATGATAACACAGAAGCACCAAGATATGGATTCTATCATAGTTATATTAAAAAAAAAAAAAAAAAAAAAAAACAAAAAAAAAAAAACCCACTC
>VWZI01009198.1:1116987-1189847 GCA_013396835.1 Psilopogon haemacephalus
AAAACCCCTATCCTATGAGAGAAAAAAAAAAAAAGATCCTGCATGTGGCAGCCACCTGTGTTCTGGGGGAAAAATAGTTTTGTTTTTTTTTTTTAGAAGTCCTCTGCAGTACAACGCAGTATTCTCCAAACAATGAAAGTTTCCTGAGTGATTCCTTGGTGCCTCTCAAGAGGCTATGGGACCTCTAAAGAGGTGGCGAAACATAAGGCAGGTTACAGAATCCAGAATCATACAACAGTGAAGGTTGGAAGAGACCTCCAGAGATCATCTAGTCCAACTTCCCTGCTAAAGCAGGTTCACCTAGATCAGGTTGCACAGTAATGCATCTAGGGAGGTTTTGAAAGTCTCCAGCAAAGGAGAGTCTCTGGGCAGCCTATTCCAGTGTTCTGTCACCTTCAAATTAAGAAGTTTTTTTTTTCCTAATGGTCCTCTACAGTCCCATGAGTTTCACCAGCTGTATGGCAGTAGTTACCCTTGAACATCACTATGCCTTTTTTCAAATAGTTTGTGGAAGATTTGACAATAACAAAGATTCATATTCCTATTTGAGATGGCAATGCAATCCTTCTGGTGTCAGTTCTGTCTCTTCTGGCTTTCTTTACAACTCCTAACTCTTTGTTTCTTCTTGTTTCTCATAGTCTCAATCTGCTTTATCAAAACAAAGAAATAAACAGAATGATTTATTTTATGCTATATCCATCATTTTAGGTTTTGTTGATCTCAGCCTTTATGATCAAGTAAGACTCCTGGAGAGCTGCTGGATGGAAGTTTTAATGATTGGTTTGATGTGGAGATCAATTGACCATCCTGGGAAACTGATTTTTGCACCAGACCTTGTGCTAGACAGGTAAAAGAAATAAACTTCTGGAGAACACTTATTATTGGCATGTTGGGAGGGGGAATGATTGGTAAGAGGAAGAAGAATTAAGTATGGGTGGTGTTAATAACAATTTATTGAGCAATCTTGTAATTGTAACAATGATTTTTTTAGTTTCCACATCCTTCCCAGGGCTTAAGGAATGCTAAGTATAAGCAGTATTGCTGAACCTTCCAGTTCCTTAATTCCTGAAGCATGTGTGAAGTTTCTCTGCATTTTTCACATCTTTTGTTAGTTTTGTTCCTTTTGGTCCAGGCCTGCAGCTGCTGAAACTGTGAACACATCAACACAAATGTACTACACTGTCAGTCACTTTTTTTACAGCTGATAGATTTTCTACCCCCACCCCTCAAAAAAAAAAAAAAAAGCAGACAGAATGTCAGGCCATATTTTAAGTACCCAGCCCCCTGAGCTAGATGGGGATGGAGAGCAGAATGAAGCTCTTGTAATCCAAGATGAGTTGGTTAGTGACCTGCTGCACCACTTATACATACACATAGCTATGGGGCCAGATAGCATATATCTGAGGGTACGAGGGAGCTGGCAGAAGTGCTCACCAAGCCACTTTCCATCAGTTAACAGCAGTCCTGGCTAATCAGGGAGGCTCCAGTTTACTGGAGATTGACAAATGTGATGTCCCTCTACAAGAGAGGTTGGAAGGATGATCTGGGGACCTACAGACTTGTCAGTCTGACTTCAGTGCCGGGGAAGGTTATGGAGCAGATCATCATGAATGCAATGTAGCATGTGCAGGGCAACCAGATGATAAGGCCCAGTCAGCATGGATTCATGAAGAGCAGCTCCTGCTTGATGAACCTGAACTCCTCCTACAACAAGGTGACCCACTTAGAGCATGAGGGGAAGGCTGTGGATATTGTGTACCTGGACTTTAGTTAAGCCTTTGGCACTGTCTCTCACAGCGTCCTCCTGGAGAAACCAGCTGCTCATGGCTTGGATGGGTGGGTGGATGTTTCACTGGGTAAAAACTGTCTGGATGGCCAGGTCCAAAGGTTTGTAGTGAGTGGAGTTAAATCCAGTTGATGGCCAGTCACTAGTGGTGTTCCCCAGGACTCAGTACTGGAGATAATTCTGTTTAATATCTTTATCAGTGATCTAGACAATTGAGTGCACCCCCAGTAAGTTTGCAGATGACATCAAATTGAGTGGAATGTTGGTATGCTCTACAGAGGGATGGATGGGCTGAGGTCAGTGAGGTCACATCTTGAATACTGTGTTCAGTGTCAGGGCACTCATTACAAGAAAGACATTGAGGTTCTGGAGCAGGTCCAGAGAAGGGCAACAAAGTTGGTGAAGGGCCTGAAGAACAAGACTTAAAAGGAACAGCTGAAATAACTGGGGTCGTTAAGTCTGGAGAAGAGGAGGCTGAGGGAAAATCTTACAGCTCTCCAGAACTGCCTGAGAGGAGGTTGTTAACAAGGTGGACGTTGGCCTTTTCTCCATAGCAACAAGCAATAGGATGAGAGCAAATGGCCTCAACTTGTACCAGGGAAGGTTTAGCTTGGAAATTAGAAGAAACTTCTTCACTGAAAGGGTTCTCAAAAGAATGGAGCAGGCACCCCAAGAGAGCCATGGTTGAATTACCATTTCTAGAGGAGATCAGAAGATGCATCAATGTGACAGTAAGGGACAAGGTTTAGCATAAGACTTGGTAGAGTTTGATAATTGCTGGATGTGATGATCTTAAAGGTCTCTTCTGAACAAAAAGATTCTGTGGTTCTATAATAACAAACATTGCAGCACTAGCCAAAATTAACTAAACATGCCCTAGTTTACTTTATAATACTGGAAGTGTTTTCTTCAGGCCAAAGCAGAATGTTTGCAAGATTTCTCTGTAACATCATGTACAGGCAGGGAGGAATGCAGACAAATTTGACCTGGGCTTCACACTGGTAAAAAGTCAGGGTAAAAAAAATTCTCCTGTCTTCATTAGGTTTAAAATATCTATTACCCTTTTCAACCTGGAGAAAGTCAGATCTGTACCAGTTTTGTGGCTTGAGCTCACTAATAATCATCATAACAGATACAAAAAGCAAAATGGATTAGTAAGGGAAATAAATTGAATTTATAGAAGATATGAAATAAATTACTATTTGCTCATGGAACATTCAGTGCAAGGACATGCTGGGGTCTTCCATGCAAGCAGAAGAAATTGCTGAAAATGTCTGCTATGCTTAGTTCCTTCAGGAGCTCTTATGTGCTGAATAGAGTGAGCTTGGTTGATGCATTCCTTCATCTGCACTAAGACAGAGCAGAGTGGGAGCCAGCAGGCATCTGGGCATGCTATAATTCCATTTTTTAAAGACAACTATATATGAAACTGCTCTGTAACATGATTGTTTTTATCTGAGCTGAACTACAGGTACATTTCCTACATAGCCTCTGCAGGCAAGTACTTCTCTGGTGCCTTGTGTCTTTGTGCCCGTCCTCCTCCAAAGCCTGAAATTCTCCTTTGCTCTGAGGAACGCAGGAAACTGGGCAATATGCAGGCAGCTGAACCTGGTTGCTGTTACCTACCTGTGCACATCTTGCAGCCTGCAGGTTCAGCAGTCTGCTCATAGGGTCCAGCAGAGGAGTAAAGTTCATGTTCTGAACATTTCAGGTATTTGAAATTTGCTGATGCTCATTTTTAAACCCATTGGAATGGCTTAGGGTTGTTTGGGCTCTTTTTTTTTTTTTTTTTTCCAGTTCATAAAATGGGGCCATTTCTACTATCCAAAATGAGGAGGTTGCATTCAGTAACCACTTGCAAACAGAAAATTAGCCAAGCCACAAAATCACCAAAACCCAAAAGAAAATCTGTTTACATCTAAACATCCTCAACAAAAGAGGTGCTGGAGGATGTGAGCAGATGTTGGTTTATTTTTTTTTAACGTGTTTTAAATTTTGTTAGATGTTTTTTAAAATGGTTTATTTTTTAAAAAAATCTTCCATGAAACTAATTTTAGGGGGCCCATCTTATCCACCAGATCCTAAGCCTGCCTCCGGTTCAAATAGTGATGTCAGCAGTTGTATATTAACCCCTCGTGAAACAAATCTGGAGAGGATTCCAGGTGGTGCTGTGCCCTGCACTACCTAGTTACTCTGGCTATGAGGTGAAAGCCTTTTACAGAAATAAGGTTATACTTAACCTGTGAGCAATCCTGCCTGCACTTTAAAAAGAAAACCAGTTTTTTTAGAGATGCTGGCCTTTTATACCAGTGTAATTTTCAACTTAGATTTCATGGCAGAACCTTTTGAATTCTCCCAAAGATGAGATGCAAAGGCCTTTTGCAGCCTCCTTTATCTGGCTGTCAGAGTTCCTGAATTCTGCTTTTTGGGTAACATTTCCAATGTGTTTCCGTAGGGATGAAGGGAAATGTGTAGAGGGAATTTTGGAGATCTTTGATATGCTCCTGGCCATGACCTCAAGGTTCCGAGAGCTGAAGCTGCAGCACAAGGAGTATCTGTGTGTCAAGGCAATGATTCTCCTCAATTCCAGTGAGTATTGATGCTCCCCAAACTGTACTTTTTATTTTGAGGATAGCTGGAAACCAGCTTCTGAAAATGACAGAAATACCCCATGCAATAAAGTAGTGGAAGAGAGCAAGAGGAAAGGACTTCTGACTGTCAGATTGTGAGGGCTTTAGCTCAAGAAACTTGTGTGAGCTCTCTCATTTACCAGACTTGGAGTCTATGTCCTGTTGTAAGAACTGCTTGAAAAAAACCCCAAAGATTGGAAGCTACAACAGGGTTGGGCTGTGAGTATGCCTTTTTCATTGAGAACTTTCGCTCCAATGCATCTTTGTAGATCCTGGTAATGCATAAAATGGCTGTACAGCTCTACAGGCTTGTCCTTAATTCTTAGTTCTGGTAAGACTAGTTACTCCACTGAATGACTGATTTGGCTTCCATGTTCCTATTTAATGGTAACTAATTAGTAGAAATTACTAAAGCAGTTCTGCAAGATGGATTTCAGGGCAGGAGCCTGTGCTTGCTAGGTAGGGTAGTCTGCAATTATAGTTTTATTCCCCACAACATTTTGTAATTAATGTTGTCAAAAGAATAAAACAAACCCAATGACAACATGACAACAACTCTTCACATCTACAGTTTTCAGCAAGGAGCTGCTGCATGATTCTCAGCCCAGTGTTGAAAGGGAATTGTCCAACTGTTATCTCACTCATTCATAGATGGACACCATTATTTCAACAGACCATGAAAGCTGTTATTCTTTTCTTTAAAAAAACAAAACAAAACATGACAAGCAGCAAAACAGAAAACCCAAGAAATCTCTGTGTTCATTGTTAGCCATATCTTCTTCAAAGCTTAACCTCTCAAAAATCTCTCACCTCTCCCTACTTTCCTTTCTTATTGAAGTTAATCTTTACTCCTAAGTTTCAAGGTGTTCTGGAGCTCTGTCCTCCTGTAAGTATCTTTGAGAGGATATTTTCTTTTGCCCAGGTCTCTTCCGCTGTGTCAATAATGCTGTGTGTTTCTGGACCTTCCTAGTGGTGATTTCTGCTCTTCCCTCTCCATACCTCCAAGCTCCTTTTTCTGCTTTTACTAAATTTAAGGTTTGCTGCTGTAGACAAGAGCTGTATTACAGCACCCTTGGTGAGCTGTAGGGAGACCATGATAGGCTGGATCTGTGAGCTTCTCTCCATGTTCTCCTCCCTCCCTAGGATAAAGTCAGAGAAAAAAAGGTATTTTTCATCAAGAAGAGAGTAGAGCAAGCAGAATTATGTTATCTATAATAGTTACTAAATTACAAGGTACTGAGTGATTCCAATGGGGAAATAAATGGAAAATGGAGAGCACATCCATTCTCTGGACTGAAGGGTGTATGTTCAACATGTTGTTGTGGTAGGACTTGGGAGAGTTACTCAGTTTGCAAATGAAGTGTCCATCAAGTTTTGGCAAAGGAATGTAAATCAAAGCTTGGTGTGCCACACGGAGCATCATCTGTCCAGTCTTGAAGTGAGGTATCACAAATGTATCCTCCCTAATCCTGTTGAAATACTACATCAGAAAAAAAATCAGTCCTGGTGTTTTTTGATTCCTCATGAACAGGGAGTATTTCTTTCTCTTCCCTGGCTAGGCATGTTTCCCTTGTCAGCAGAAGAACCTGAAAGCAACAAGAAACTGCATCACCTGCTCAATGTAGTCACAGAAGCACTGGTGTGGGTTATTGCAAAGAGCGGAATCCCCTCGCAGCAGCAGACGACTCGTCTGGCCAATTTGTTGATGCTCCTCTCTCACGTCAGACATGCGAGGTAAATTGCACAGAACATGGGTAATGTGTAAGGTGTAAGCATGTGTTTGTTGCAGCAACAAAGCAAGGCTTGAACTCCAGAGCACTCCTGGTACTGCTCTTCATCTCCCTTCTTTGTAAGGCTTTCCTTCCCAGCACAACTAAACAGGCAACACAGTGAAGTGCTTGCCGGCACTCAAAAACATTGCGTTGATACTAAAACTCTCTCAGAACTGTATAATTGTCCTTTATGTATCTGTCTGAAGTGCTTAACAATAATAACACAAATTCTAAAAGACCCCCTTCAGCCATCAGAACTCATATGTCCCAAACAGAAGTCTCTTTCAAAACTGATCTGCAGTGTGGTGTGCTTTGGTGGAGCAAAGTGTACTTTGGATGTCATGTTTGTCCCCAGCCAGATTTGTTGTCTTTTATTTGGAACCACAGCATTTATGTCAAGTGACTTGTGACATGTTCCTGTCTTCCCCATGGGAAGCAGCTTCTCTGCTGCCTTCTGGTTCCTGGACCTGCTGAAGTTGCACATCTTTGCTGTCTGTATGACAGACTCAAGTACAGAGTGCAGGGTTCTACAAAGAGATGCTTTATTTTCCAAGCTGCTTGTAATTCCAAATTATTACCCAGAGAGCAGCTTTTCATAAAACTGCTTTATGTCTTGGCTTTAGACTATGAAGGTGCTCCTGGAACAAGGCTGGAGCATGAAAAGGAGACCTGTGCCTATCTGACTTTGTGTAGGGAAGGACACTGAAAGAGGGGCAGCCACCTTTGCAAAAAGCTTCCAGGAAGAGGAGATGACAGCAGAAGGGACCTGACTGTAACAAAAAGCAGCTTTTAAAAGCCAGTTTGTGAACTGGAATGAGTTTGAGAGCTGGTCCTACAGAAGCTACAGCACCAGGGAGAGCTGAACCTGAACTCAGAGCTCTGATGCACTGCTGTCACCTGAGCTGCCCACTGTGGTATGACAGCACATTGCAAAAGCTCTTGTTGTGGCATGGTGTGGCATGGCATGAATAAATGTTGTGAATCTTTGCAAAGTTTCTTATCAGAGTTTTCATGCTGTGCCCACCTCAGCCAAAGCCAGGACTCATTGTGACCTGTGTCCGTTCAATTGGTCATTCCCGGTCAGTCAGTTTTACTGTGTTCTGGCAATACTTAATGCTCTCAGCCTTCACTATCAAATTATGCAGGACTCGTAAGAGAGTGTAGGACATGAGTCACAACTACTTCTTTGCCACTTACATATTTATAACTCTTGAATTGCAGCAGAACATAATTTTGCTGGAAGCATTGTCTCCTTCCCAGTCCTGTCTACTGGGTCAGCTACATGCTGGCTGGCTGCTGTTGTCTGCACTGTGATGAATTTGGGGTTGGGCAAGCACAGTTAGATTTCAACCTCAAAACCCTATGTGCATCAGAAGTATGTGTATGTGCAACTTCAGTGGCAGTAGCTGTCTCCTGTTAGTCCAAGATACAGACAGAGTGGTCAAGCTAACAAGGTGTCATCGTATCTTACCACACAATTTAAAAGCCTATAGCCACCTGCAAGATGCAGAGAGGCAAGAAACTGCTTGAAGTTAGCTGTACAGGTTGCTCTTCCCATTCAGTCAGGTGGCAGAAGCAGGTAGTCACCAGAGCTACACATTGTAAATTCCCCTTCTGAATAGAGTTGCAGTCTGTGGGCCTCCCATATTTGCAGCATCAGGGAGGTGTTCTCTTTGATTTCAGTAGGGTTGGTACACCTGCATTATTTTCTGCAGTTTGTGCAGTGTCAAACAAGTCTTGGTTCTCTAAAAAGTAAGGCAGGTTTGAAGTTTTGGGGCGTTGTCACCATTGAGAGCGGTAAGTGATCTCAGGGACTACAGCAGCTAAATCTTTTTAACTCCAAATAAAAACAAAGGACTCTTGAAGACGTGAGCGTGATTTCCTTCTCTGCGTTGTTGGACCCAGATCACTGACTTATTTTCTGTTCTCCTCACAGTAACAAGGGAATGGAGCATCTCCTCAGCATGAAGTGCAAAAATGTGGTCCCAGTGTATGACTTGCTGTTGGAGATGTTGAATGCACACACTCTCAGAGGGCAAAGGAAGTCTCCTGTCACACATCCCGAGTTTGGCACATTAGAACACATGGAGACTGGAGATGCTCTGAGGAATGGGGCAGCCCAGTAATTCTGTCCAATTTGGAAATGTGAAGGTTCTTCAAAGGTATGGGAGAAAATAAAGCTACTGTGATGGGACTGCTGAAACATCACTTGGTGTGAGTCCTCATCTCTCTGGATTTGCCCATGGATTTCTCAGGAACCGCTTGTGGGACACACACCTCTGTCTGTGTTTCCGACATGGTAACAGCTGCACTTTTACAGTGCCTTTTCTGAGATTCTTCAGAAGAACCTTATGAAGTTAAGCCTCAGAACAGCACTGCGAGACAAGGAGTTCCTGCCTCTCCTCTCCAGAGGCAAGTGAACTAAGAGATGAAGGGACAAAAGGGTTTAAGGGGACAAAAGAGCTCTGTGTCAGGGCTAGGAGTGAGCACTTAGGTCTCCCGACCAAGGCTTTAAAGTGTAGACCACCCAATCTTTTCTTTCAGCCTGAGATTGTATGAAACATGGAGCAACCCTGTTTGGGACAGATCTGCTTACCTGTGTGTGCTGGTCCCTGGGGAATCCCTGCTTTGCAGCTATCTAGCAAGAGTGCTGAGATACATACAGTGTAATTGAGTTTCTTCTCTTCTTAAATATGCAATGGCTGCAAGGGCATTCCTTTGAAGGTCATTCAGAATAGCTTCTAGGGCCAGTTCAGAGCCTCTTCAGAAATGTTACACCAAGGTTCAGTTTCTATTTTGTGAACCTGTTCTTAACACTCACATTATTACCTGTGTATAATTGTTCAGTGCTTTAAACAATGACCAAATTCTCTGAATAGTTCAGTCAGTGCTGACCTTTGAAATGTCTTTTGTCTGTGAGATTAACTTGTTTATATATTTATTAATGACGTTCAATCTATCACTATTGTTAGGTGCAGGAGGTTGCTCTGTAGCTAGTAACTGCATTCACACATGATTTGCTTGTGAAATCAGCTAGAAACGAATCCTCTTCCTTTGACTCATGTGTGGAATCATGTCCTGCCTACCCTCCTCTAGCCATCTTGCAGGGGGTGAGATGGTGGACAGCTGGAACCTGCTTTTGCCTGCTGTCCCCAGGTTTGCTGCTTGCTTGTTTTCAAAGTTCGTGGCACCTTACACTGTGGTTCTCCTGTCTTGCATGGGATCATTCCAGGACCCAGAGGGAGATGGTTTGGGCATTTCCTGTGCTTTGCAAGTCTAACGACTCATTTGAATCTCACCAAAGGTGCAGAGTAAGATGGCATCATTCCAGCAACTGACAATATGGCATTTTGATGTGATCTAGGATTGTCAGTGGATATGTGTAAATAAAATATATGCATGTTCTGGGCATTCCGGGTATAGTGAAACTGAATTGAGATCGCACCAAAAGTCTACTTGGAGCCAATGATACTTTTGGGTTGGGGACTTTGACTAGAATGCCATTTGCATCTTTGAATACTAGTGAAACCTTCGAGCTTGGTAGGTTTTTTAAGCCAAGGACAATATTTTTCATAGGAGGGGCATAAAGAGTTTCCAGCGACTTACAGAAATCTGTTGTCTTATTTTGCTCCTGTACTATACCAAATGCTGCTGATGGTCTAAATTTTTACTAGCTCACTTTTTATTAAGAAACTGTAATATATCAATGCTCTTCTAAAATAAGTGTCATATTTGCTACCAAAAAGACAGAAAAAAAAAAAATGAGTACACTCTGGAATTCATGGGTACTTCCATTTTGAGGGAAGTTTTGCTGTGGCTCAGATGTGTTTCAGTGTTTTCTGGGCTTGATCATGTTCTGGCTTCAGTGCCTCTGGCCTTGTTCTTTGATTTCCCTTATCCTGTGTAATCTTTTTGTTTAATACAGTTTTTCAGAGAAATGTTTAAGTGACTTTGCTCATTTCTTTGCTCTGTTTTAGAAGTGCTGAATTTGTGTTCAGTCTTGAAACAAACCTGTTAACAAGAACATGGGGCAGGTATAAATCATAAAACTAACTTTTTAATGGACACTTGATCTGGACTAACTCTGTAAAAGGACAATGCTGCAGATTTGTGCCATGTGTTGTGACTCATACACGCTCTTTCTAGCACAGTGAAAACAGGCAAATTATGTGATTTTAACAGTTACTTTTGTCTTCTTGAACATAATTTTATTAAAAATTGCTACTAGTGTTTCAAAATGGGCAAAAGCTGGTAGCTGTTGCCTCTCTCAATTGGTGTAACTATGCTCAGATTTGGATGAGAAGGTGCACATCTCTAGACCAGCACAGGTTACAAACCAGAAGCTGTTTGACAACAGCATCTTGGTCTCCTGAGGGAGGTGTTGGGTTTATCATAGTTGTGTATTGCACAGATGCCCTCAGATGCTGTGTTCCTAGTGTGGAGCATGTCTATATCCCTGCCAAGCTGCCTTTCAGTTCAGATATTGAGGGGAGGCACGAATGGGCTGTGAGGGCTGTGGGAAGAGGAGGAGAGTGAGGCTGGATTATTGTTTTCCTTAGTAAATCCAGCAGTGCCTCTTCTCTGGCCAAATTCTCCATCACCCATACTAAGTTGTCCTTACCACACTCCAGCAGTTGCCTGGACTTCTTACAGTTTGCACACTTGCTTTTCCAGCAGATGTTTGGGTAGGTGAAGTCCCTCTCAGGATCAGGGTAAATTCAGATTGCTTGCAGAAGATTTAAAACACAAATGTGTAAACGGTCACAAAAGTTTCATGTGGAAGCTCAGCTTGAGTGTGCTGAATATCACTGAGGCCTTGAGCATCCTGATCTAGTGGGAGGTGTCCCTGCTTACGGCAGGAGGTTGGAACTGGATGATCTTTGAGGTCTCTTCCAACCTAAACCATTCTGTGAGTCTATGATTCTATGATAATGGCTATGGCCACGGCTGAGATCTGAAAGGCACAGTGCTGCTTTGGAGCAGAACTGCATGGAGGGCAAGGCTGACCTCTTCCCTTTAAGCTGGCCCAAGTGATTTTTTTAAAGCTGGCAGAGAGATCCTGCTTTTGTGCATCCACAGTTGTTCCTTTGACCAAGTAACAGAAAGTAACTGTGCACTGATGAAATAGCTCTCGTTCCCAGGGTGTGCTTTAACCCATCTACATTAAAAATCCATTTGTGGCTATGGGTCTATTTAGATCTAAGCACAGTGAGCAGACACAAAGCTAGATGGCACTCGCTCCCTTCCCTGCCCTTCCCACCAAGGTAAGTGCCCGTGGGAGACAGGCTGCTCACTAGAGCGAAGGTTAAAAGCAAAGGATGGCTTCGCACGGCTTCTGTCTGAGGTGCCTGCAAGTGAGCAGTCTGTCACAGGAATGCCTGTTTTATAGAGCTGCATAATGATCACATGTACATTCAATGTATTCTGTCCAGCTCTGTGAAAGGCAGGGTAGGTTGTAATTGGTGTTCCTGGATGCTGTGAATGAGTGCAGCAGCCACAGACAGTCACTGCCATAGCAGTGCTGGCCAGGCTGTAGGTTGCCCCATTTCTTTCAATGGGGCAGGGTTCAGTGATCCTTCCATACATCAGCAAGTAAAAGAGTCACGTTTGCTATCATCACCATTCACCTTGGAACAAGTAATTTGCTGTTAGTTATCTTTCCCAAGATAAAGATTCTGCAAAGCAGCTAAGGATGTGGTCAGCTCTCGTGCTGACCCCATACCTAAACCACTACTAAAGAGAATGTTGTGAGTGGGCATATGAAAAGCCAAGGGGTTGCTAAAATATGGAAAATAAATTTTATTTACATTCATTTTTCACTGTGCTTTACCACTGAAGTGTGGTGAATTAAATGGCACACTGTTTCATAGCCAAGCTTTCATTTTATTTATGATCTGGATGTTTTTTTTTTAACTCTCCATCTTTACAGGTAGGAGTCACCTACACTCCTCAGGCATTGCTGAGTGTCAACAATTTCAGTTTTGGTGCACAAAGAAATTGAGATTGCAATGTTATAAGATGGCAACTTCAGCTGCTACTGCCTCAACAGACAAAACCTTCTTCACTCTCAGTGTCACAGACTAAGGAGCATTAGACACTGACAGTGCTTACTGCACATTTCCTTTGTCCACTTCTCCCAGAATTTTCAGAGTCCTATTTCGTATGTGGGTTTAGTTTAAATGTTTGACCCTCACTGCGAGTTTGACTGAAGTTGGTGCCTTTTTAATTACTTTATGTATGCTATATTAATGAGATTCCCCCCACCCCAACACCCTGTTTCTGTGATCTTACAGTATTGGTCTGGTGTGGTGTGTTTAATTCAGTTGTAGACTGTTGTGGCTGAATAAACAAGCATCACAAAACCTAAATCTATGCTTTTTGTTAATTTATTTCCTGAAGCTAAGCTCAGGCTGGTTTCATGACCATATAGTGTGCATGATCAGGGTGACTGTGAGTGTATCATCCCTACCTCTGTGGTCACTCCACAAGCAGTAGGTTCATTTACTTTGTTAGGTACTTCATAGAATGACAGAATTATTTTCGTTGGAAAAGACCTCTAAGATCATCAAGTCCAGCTGAGCATAGCCACTAAACCGTGCCCCAAAGTGCCATGTCTATTTGTTTTAGGAATACCTCCAGGGACAGTGACTCCACCACCTCCCTGACAGCCTTTTCCAATGCCTGACCAATCTTTCAATAAAGAATTTGTCTCTACTAATTCTACCTAAACCTCCACTCATGCAATATTAGGCCATTTCTTCTCATTCTATCACTTCGTACTAGGGAGAAGAGGCTGACCCCTACCTCACTACAACCTCTTTCCAGGTAGTTGTAGAGAGCAGTGAGGTGTCTCCTCAGGCTCCTCTTCTCCAGACAAAACAAGTTCCCTCAGCCAATCCTCATAACACCTGTTCTCCAGACCTTTCAGCAGCTTCATTGCTCTTCTCTGGAAGGGCAATGAAGTGGCCTAAAACTGAATAGAGTATTTGAGGTGGGGCCTCGTCAGTGATGAGTACAGGGGCACAATCACTTCCCTCTTCCTGCTGGCCACAGTATTCCCAATACAAGCTGGGATGCTGTTGGCTTTCTTGGCCACCAATCACGCTGCTGAATCTTGTTCAGCCACCTGTTAATCAGCAACCCCAAAGTCCTTTTCTCCTGCTGGACACTTCCCAACTTCTCTGCCCCAAGCCCATAGCATCGCATGGGGTTTCTATTAACCCAAATGAAGGATCTTGGTGCTTGGCCTTGTTAAACCTGACCATGGTCCATCAATCCAACCTGTTCAGATCCCTCTTCAGAGCCCTTATATCCTCAAGCAGATGAACATTTCCCTTCAATTTAGTGTCAATCTGCAAACTTACTGAGGGTGAACTCAATTCCCTCATCCAAATCATTGATTAAGATATTAAAGAGAACTGGCTCCAAAACTGAGGCCTGGGGAACACCACTAGCAACTGACCACTAGCTGGATTTAAGTCCATTCCTCCTCAGTCTTTTGGCTCATCCACTCAAACAGCTTTTTATCCAGCAAAGTATCCACCAGTCCAAGCCACATGCAGCCAGTTCGACAGTTCATCCAGGAAGGAAGCTGTGGAAGACAGTGTCATAGGCTTAGTCTAGATAACATCCACACCCTTTGTCTTATCTTAGGATGCTTTCCAGTATCCTGTAACCACAGAAGATGAAGGCTGTGACCTAGTCGTTCAGGGTCTGGCATGTTTAATTATGTCAGGCAAGTCATAATATCACTATACTGCTTCTCAAGCTAGAATTGTTGCTGCCTACTTTGGACCTGGGGAGGTTAGGTCTAGCTGAGAACAGACTGAGGGCTCATCTCCCTGCCAAAGAAATAAGACTTCAGCTCAAAACTAGTTGTTGCCTGGTTTTACTCCTATATACCACATGTTCAACAGTGTGCTTTTGCCCTCTTTTTTAATCTTCCTTTTTTNCTGAACACTAACAACTCAGTCCTGAGTGAGAGGACGACACTAAGAAATTGGTAGGTATACATAATGACTTGTTTAAAACAGATGTCAAGTGTCAGCCTACAGTGCAATGGTTATAATCAACTGGATGTAAAATGATTTAAAATAGGTTTCGTGGAAAGTTTACTTAAGGTATTTTCCCACTTTTTCTTAGTGACATTTTAAAATAATTTCATGAAAGCTCCTCATTTTATGTATTACATCAGCTCAGCAATTTGATTTAACTGTACGTAATGAAAGGAAATTGCAGGCTATGAAATTTTCTTTAGACCTTTTAACATTGTTCAAATTCTTTTCCTCTGCATAGGTTCCTTAATGGCAAAAGAACGGAGTATCACATCGGCAACTGACTATTAGCTCTCGGCAGAAAGGTTTGCATGGGCATTTTTGACAACCTGGCAATGAAATAATGGTTAAGAGTTGGCTGACTTCTGCAGAGACAGAAACTTAAATGAGCTCCATTTGAAAGTAACTGCTTTCAAAATACAAAATAATGAGGGCACAAGGATAGATGAGCATGTGTGTGCCTGTGTGCAGCAAAGGGCAGAGAGGATCCATCAATCTCTGGAACCATCACTACTGTGAGAGCAGCATCTAAGAAATTGGCACAAGATTGGCTTCACTGACCCAGCTACACAGAGTGATGTGCTGGCTTACTGGTGGTGAAAGCCAGACTGTTCAGTGGGAAGCCAGCTGCTGGGTTGGGTTCACTGTCCTTACCTCTGAGGAAGAAATTTTCCTGTGTGACAGCTCATATCAGTATGGTTTTCCCCAACTTTCTGACTGAAACTTTACTTTTATCACAAGACAAATCAGCCATTCTAAATACACATTGAAGTACAAAGGGAAGCCACCGTTCAGAGGGAGCAGGCTTTTCTCTGCCTTGGCATCACTGAGATTATCCCCTTGAACAGGCCTTCATGTTCTTGGGGACTCAAGCTTTCCCTTTGTCCTTCGTGGTCTGTTGTGGATCTAAGTTTCTTTTCCCAGGTATGCTGGTGGAATTAACAGAAGATTTAAACCTAACATATTCCCCCATTGGGTACAACATTTGGCCCAGGGGAAAAACCAGCCAAGGTTCAACATCAGTGCACAGGTCTAGGAGAAGAGTGTTAAAGGCAACCATCCAGTGTGCTGCAGCTCAGAGCTGGAATGTAGAGGAGACTCTACAGATGGGAAGAAGGCACCTCCACCTGTATGTCAACCTGGGAGGTTTCTACTGGAACTCAGCTGTTTTCACCATCCACTGAGAGACCAGGTCAATATAAAGCAATACCTTGTGGTGCTGACATCTCTACCATCTGCAGTTCTCCTGATGAGCTGGTGAGAGAAACAGCTTTTAGCATCCAAGTTTCAGAAATAGAATTTCTCTGTCTCAAAAAGAACACCTGTTGACTGAGTCCAGACCAACAGCCTTATTCAAAGCTTTATCCCATTTGCTCTTCAAACTCCTCAAACATGTAATTCTGCCCCTGTACTCAGCACAGGTGAGGACTCACCTCAAGTACTGTGTGCAGGTCTGGACCCCTCACTTCCAGAAAAATACTGAGGTGCTGGAGTGGGTCCAGAGGAGATTAAAGAGACTGGTGAAAGGACTGTAGCCAAAGTCTTACTGGGAGAGGCTAACAGAGCTGAGGTTGTTTAGCCTGGAGGAGACTCAGGAGGACCTTATCACACCTTACTGAAGGGTAGGTGAGGTTAAGGCTCTTCTTCCAGGCAACTTGTGACAGGATGAGCAGCCTCAGCCTGAAGCTGCACCAGGGAGGTTTAGGTTGGATGATAGGAAGCACTTCCGCAGGGGAAGCAGGAGACAAGCAAGCCAGAAGGCAGAACATGCAGTTAATACCCAAAATGCAGTGTGCCAAGGCACCTATGTTCTTCTCATTGCACCTCCTCACACTTTTGCAAGTGTGTCAGGAGGCTATTTAAACAGTAAACCCAGTCAAGATTTTTGGAGTTGTGTTCTCATGAGAGCTATTCAATACTAAACTCCAAGAAGTGAGCATATTCACTGGATTAACGAGGGCTTATGGAGAAAAACAAGTAGGTAACTTTTCCTCTGCTTTTAAAGATTCCAAGTAGATTTTTTTCCGTGCTGTAGTTAAATCTCTGCTGATTTATGGAAATCTGAGTGTGCAGCCTCTGAAAATAGCAGAACAACAGCTGTAACTGTTAACTGAACAACCTCTGCAATGAAAGCCGGTTCTGCTCCTCTGCTGTGACAGCATTTACCTACTTCCAGATGCAGAAAGCTTTATTATTTCTAAGCGCATGTATCAAAGGCATACTGTTGGGATACCAGGAGGCATTTGCACATATATGATAGCAGAACTCACTAGGAGCCACATGTTACAGGCAATCTGAAGCCTTTTATTTGCTGAACTCATTCATAAGGAGCACAATCTAGGTAGAAAAGGTACCCAAAAAACTGCATAAAAGGTGAAATTACTCCTTATCACAATGAGCAAAAGTTTATTCTAGCAATCATTTTATTCCAATGAAGGATTTGATTTGAAGTTCTAAGAGAGAAAAAACCTTTCTGTGAATCATCAATGTGAAAAGACTTAACACCCTGTTGAATTGTTACCAATGAATTGTGCATCTTTGGAACCAAAATGTTCTCTTAGGTGGCATATTGAAAAAATATAGAAGAGGAATTCGAATTGGGATGTCCTTGGGACATCCTGAACAAATATGTAAAAGTGCTCCCAAATAACACAGCGAGCTTGTGACTCAAAAGAACTGTGCTCGATTAAACTCCTCTTGTTCTAATGTACTTACAATGAAGTTTGAAAATTTACTGTTCAGGGTAGCACTATCCTGTCAGGCGCAACTCCCAAACACCCTAAGAAGTACTGAAATAATGAACTGCTTATTCCTTCCTGCCAAAATCAACCTGAAGTGGGAGGAGGTCGAGTGCCTTAATCATCTTAAGAAGGAGGAAGTTTCATCCAGAGACCAAGTTTGCTTTTAATAAAAATTCCAACAGAAATTGGAATTTCTATATGGAAGACAGCACTGCAAGACTCTGGAGAGCTATCATCCCTTGTGTCGTTGTGCTTTAATAACATGGGCCTGCCTGAATCACAGCCTAGCCACTTCAGGATTCTCATATAAAATCAAAGAAGGGATGTACTCGTTGAATAACAACAATAAAACAGTGGTGGCAGTAGCAGTGCTACACAGCCCGAGGAATGCCATGGCCTGAAGGGAGGTCCCGAAAGTGCCGCCCGTTTGCGCCGCTCCCTGTGCAACACCGCTCTGCGCTGCTCATGGCCCAGCTGTCGCTTTCGCAGAATGTGTCAGGGAGATGCATCAGAGTGAAAGTCCTTGTGGAAAAGGCCATACCCAAAGCCTGTGCCGTGAACCCCACCCTGTCACAGTGTAATATATGATGATTTGGCTTTTGCACAATAAGGCGATCATAAGACCTGGTAGTTAAAATAATGAGGTAGCCATGGGCGTTAGGAAGAACCAGGAGTGTTCGTGACCAAAGATAACCAGGGTGCCAGAAGGATCCAGGAGGCATCTGACTGGTGTTCAAAGAGAAGACAAGAGGGTCAAGATCACCTCGTGAACAAACCCAGCTGTTGTTTTGATTAAACGGACTGAAGGGTGGGGGTTAGGGCTAGTGCTTAGAAAATGTAAAAGAATGCTCACGAATATGTATGAAGCAAATATGATATCCTATATAAGCACTATAATCTGTTGTTAGTGGTGTGCCTCTAGCAATTTTGCTATTTGCTGTGTACCCAGCACTGTTTGCCTTTATTTTATAATGAACCTTTTTATACTTAATCTTTGGAGAGGGTTTGTTTCCCACTATAGCTTCCAGCCTTTGGGCCTTTCCACACACTTCTTTCAACAGGACATGCAGCCAAAGTCTGGCAAACAAGACAGCTCACACAAGATCTTTGAGCAAAAGTCCTCAGATCTGACAGTAACAAGTCCTTTCCTCTTATTCTCTTCTACCATATTATTGCATGTGGTATTTCTGCCATTTTCAGAGGCTTGTTTCCCAGCAACCCCAAAAGGTACACTCTGGGGAGTGTCAAAGTTAACTGCATGTGTACAGGAGTTGAGGAAGATAATTATCTTGACACACAGATACTCCTTGTGCTGCAGCTGCAGCTTTTGGACCCTGGTGATCATGGCCAGGAGCATACGGGAAAGATCTCCAAAATTTTCTCCACTCATTTCCCATCATCCCTATGGATTCAGAGACTCAATGATCTTGAGAAACTTTTCCAGCATTAATGAGTCTACTCTATGCCCTCATCCAGATCATCAGTGAAGATATTAAACAGGACTGGGTCCAGCACTGATCCCTAAGGCACACCACTCATGACTGGCCAACAACAGGCTGTGGCTCCATTCACCACCACTCTCTGGGCCCGGCCCTCCAGTCACTTCTTAATGCAGCACAGAGCACCCCTGTCCAAGCCATGGGCTGCCACCTTAGCCAGGAGTTTGCTATGGCAGACATTGCACAGGTGCCAGTCTCATTTTAAAGATGAACCATGCACAATTCTCTCCCAAGATACTGTACACTGTTCAGCAGGTTGCAAGTGGAAAAAACCACATATTATTTCTTTGCATTAGGAATAGTCTACAATCATTGTGTCCTTCTGGAAAACACATGCATGGTGTGTCAACCACTTCTTATTTCAATGGTGGTAGAAAAAGGCAGAGACCTAAGCACTGAGGCATCATCTGTAAAACCAAACAATGGTACATACTTTTATTGAACATTTAAAGAGAATAAAATACAAAAAGAAAGGTTCCAAAATTACCACAGGTAGTGTGTGTAGCAACATAGAGAGAGTGCTGCCACTGAAGGTTCCTGGGCTGCTTGCTAAGTTGGTGGAGGCCCATATGGGTATTGCAGCATGAGACTGAAGGAACGGGCAAAGTTGTTGACGCTCATGCAGCTCTCAAATTTGTCACGAGGTACAATGACAGAAGTGAGGAAAAACAGCAAAAGCAAGAGCAATGGAAACAGTAAAAGTGCCCACAATACAGCCCGGCGAATGACCGATGTGGACTGAGCACGTCCTTGGTGATGGCTTCTGCTGCTGAAAAGAAGAAAAGGCACTTCAGAGGTTGAATTAAAGAAGTTGTTAGAACTCCCTCTCTAGGGTTCCCACTCCCCTTCCAAGATACAGGCATCAGGCTCTCCTCTGCCTTGGCATTGCAAGATTAACCCTTTGAACAGGCTCTGGTGTTCTTGCGGGGCGGGGGGCATCAAGTACTCCCCCTTTGGTCTCTTGTGGCTCCAAGTTGGAAGATTCTTTTTCCAGGTATGGTGGTGGAATTAACAGAAGATGTAAACCTAAGACATAGGTTAGGTTCCAGTCTTGAAACAACTACCTAAACAGGTATTTTCTCCCAAGGAAAGACAAGCCAGGGTTCAACACTGGTACACAGGTCTAGCAGCAGCGTGCTAAAGGAAAACATTCAGCGTGCTGCAGCAGAGAGCTGGGGGGTAGAAGAGACACTGCAGGTGGGCAGAAGGCACCTCTACCTGCATATATGAGCCTGAGAGGAACAGCTGCCCAGCTTTCTCCTAGCACTCAGCTGTTCTCACCATCTATCTGTTAAAGAGATAAGGTCAACAGAAAGCAATACCTTCTGCTGCTGCTGCTGCGTCTGCCATCTGCAGTTCTTCTGGTGAGCTGGTGAGAGAAACAGCTTTTAGCATCCAGGCCTCAGAAATGACAAAGAATTTCTCTGTCTCAGAAGGGACACTTGTAGACTGAGATCAGTCCACCAACAGGAAGGACAACAAGTCATGTTGCCACCACCCTTGAACGTCAAATTTTACAGCTCAGGCTTCACAGCCTGAAGCAGGAGAGAGCTCCAGGTCATGCAGAGCGTGAAAACAATCAGAGTACGAACATCCATGGTAGGAACAAATGAATGACAGCCCCATTTGCCTTTGCAGACGCAGGGGGACACAGATTCAGCTTCCCACAAGGCCTCATGATGGGTGCTTCCCTTAGAGCAGAGAGCACATGCTTGGATTTTGTCTTCTTGCTGCAGAGCTCAGCCATGGGCATGGCCATAGATTGGAATGGAAGGTCTGGAGACCCAAAAGACTAGAGAAGCAGGTACTGCTCCTCCCTCAAAACAGCATCATCTACCTGTAGGCTGTTGGACAGCTGCACTGTCATTTTCTCCAGCTCCACCTGGGTGTCCTCCCAACTCTGCTGTAACTCGCTGAGCTCCTTCTGGAGAACAGCAGTGGTCTCTGGGTTGGAGACAGAGCGCAGCTTCTCCCCAGCTTCAGTGACTGCAGAGTACAGGGCTTGCCACCTCTGCAGAATCACCGCCTTACTCTTTAAGAGAAAGAAAAAGTAATTTTCTAAGCTGTTTGTAGCCAAAGTTTCAGAAGCCCACTGCTGACATTTCAGTTGGGAAGAAGCAAAGACTCACAAAGGCAGATGCAAGGCACTAATTGCTTCACACTGATCTTCTCCTATCTGCCTTTTTGAATTTCAGAAAAATTGGATGAAACCATCCAATTCCTGGGCTGGTTACTAAAGGGGGACACCAGCCAGCAGGTTTCCCAGTACAATGAGCATTTCTCAATGTCCCTCCTTCCTCGTCTGTGCTCAGAGCTTTAAGAAGTGTCAGCAAAGGGTTTTCCCCCCAAACATGTGATGTTGAAGCTTTTTGCCTTACTGGACAGAGGAAGTTGCTTCCCTTACAGAAAAACCCACAGCTTTTGGAGTTCTGAGAATGAACACAGTACCTTCAAATCGTTAATTAGATTCCTATGCTGGCGGTGGCTGTGGCATCTGGTGGCTGGCAGTGGCTGTGGCATCTGGTTCCTCACAAATGCTATGAAGCTCTTTGTATCAACAAGCAACCTGTTGAGACTCAGCTGGGAACACAGGAAGAGATGCCACAGTCTCACAAATCCATCAATGCAATTCTTTCTCTGCTGCACCACCCAGCTAACATTGTGCCACTGATTATTCATCAGTGTGAACTTGGAAAGGATTTGTCTTCTGAAAATGCAAAGTGTAAAGTGTTAACATATTTTAATCTTAAGTCTCCAGTTTACAATAACTGCTTGCCTTTCCATGTCAATCATGCTTCCTATTGTGGTATAGCAATCTGTGGAGTACAGCCCTCAGAATAAGCACTAAACACTTGTCTGAAGAACAAGCAGGTGGATGCAAGTCAGACAAGGTCTCTGATGGTTCTGCAATACTGATTTGTGCTTTTACCAGATGGTTAAACTGGCAGTTCAACCATCAAGCTGTCTACTATAGCAGCAGTGGGACCTAACTGCCAAGTGGAAAGGCTCTGTGTCCTGGTAGTGAACTCATTCAATTAGACTTTTGGCCTCTCCTACAGCATGGTTATATGAGCCAGCAGATCTAGCTGAAGGGGCCAAGACAAACCCATCTACCAGTTCTGCTCAGGCAGAGAGGGGTAGTAATGTCTTCCCGGAAAAAACAGGAGGCAGCTGAGCCTCTGCTCACAGGTATTACTTGCTGCCTCTCTCTCTCCACTGATGATAAGCCCAAGATGGTTCTGATAAAAAACAGGTTTAGCTACCACCCATTTTGTAGTTTGTGGCTGAGGACTCAATGGCCTGCCATCTGTGCCAGGGACAACATAGGTAGCCTCAAACTTCTACCCTTGAAGAAGCAGAAGGGTGTAGGAGAGGCAAAGGATCCTTTGTATGCAGCATCTTCACTATCCGCTCTAAGGAGGCAGCCACAGCTACAGTTTCAACAGGTGCAGGGAGCAGGAGACAAGAAGCCTCCTTTTCAGGGCCAATTGGTTTTGCTAGACAGAATGCACAGTTACTATCCAAAATGCAGCCTGGCCAGGGCTCCTGTGTTCTTCTCATTGAACCTCCTCACATCTTGCAATGTTGTCAGGAGGCTGTTTGAAGTAAAGCCAGTCAAGAATTTTGGGGTTGTGTCTTCTTGACGCCAAAGACACAATTCTATCTCTGTGCAAGAGAGATTATTCACTGAATTACAGTGGTCTGAGGGAGAAAAACAAATAAAATACCTTTTCTCTGCATCTCCAGATGCCAAGGAAGGAAGAACGTTTTCTATGATGGAATTAAATCTCTGCTGATTGGTGGAAACCTCAGTTTGTAGCTCCTGAAAACAGCAGTAGAACAACAGCTGTAACTGGTCGCTGCAATGAAAGCTGCTTCTGCTCCTCTGCAGTGACAGCATTTATTTGCTTTCCAATGGTTAAAGCTCCATCATTTGTAAAATGCATGTGTCAAAGGCATGCTAAGATTCCACACTGTTGGGGTACCAGGAGGCACATCTGTGATAGCAGAACCCACTAGGAGCCATATGTTACAGGCGGTCTGATGCTTCATCTTTGCTGGATTCATTCATAAGAAATGCAATCCAGACAGAAACTTGTAGAAAGGTATCCAAAAAAAACTACATAAAAGGCTGAAACTACTCCTTAGGACAGCAAGTTAAAGGTCATTCTAGAAATGATGTCATTCCAACGAAGGAATAGATTTGGAGGTCTAAGGGAAGGAAAAAAGGGAAAGAAGGGAAGAGAGGGAAAAAAGCCTTTCTGTGGAACTTAATGAAAGACCACCAACGTGAAGAGACAGAACCCCCCTGCCCCCCAAAGTGTGTAAGCTGTGGTCCACTGTGGCAACATGAAGCTCACTCTAACACTTCATCATTTGCACGGTTTAAGTGCAGCTCTTCCAGAAAGTGATGAGCCATTTGCTCGTTGGGCTTCACTGCTCTGGGACAAGCAAAGAGGCAATAACCTCAGGGTTGGGGTAATCTGGGACTTGCATGACACAGCACTTCAGGAAGTATTTCCAATGGTTGGATACCTGGCAAAAATGGATCCATCCATTCTGGAAAAGGACTTTCATCTTTCCAAGTTTTCCTCTGAGTAAGTGCTGGCCAATTGAAAAAGGCATGGCACTTCCTAGTGATTTCCTCCCACCTTCACCAGTCAAGAGGATGCTTCTACTTTTACATTTAGCTTTACCTCATACTCTCTCTGTTGCTCCTGAAGTTTTTCAAAGCATCCAGGAATGCTTTTCTGGAAGATTCTCTGAATTTCTTCTGTGGAATTCATCCACTGCTCACATTTCTGAAGAAATTCCTCACCTGCACTGTGGAACAAATGCGATCTCATGTTGGTGGTTGTGTTTCTGGGTATGTCTGCATAAGGTGCTTGGCAGTACTAACGTAGCAGTGTTTTGCTTGGTACTTTGCTGCTTCTTCACCTATGAACCTCCAAGACTTTTCCCTTTCTAGTGACTGAGTAACTGAGTATATTCAAAGGGCAGGCAAATACAGCTTGGAAAGCCCTTGAGGAAGCTGGGGATAGACTGCAAGACTTCTCATGGTTTCATCTGGTTTTGGTTTTCCCCCCAGGAAAGATGCTGGGAGGGTCCACAGCCAAGACAGCCAACTGAACCAGCCAGTGACACTACACTGACATCATGCCTGCAATGCAAAAGCAAAATGCTGGCCCGGGCAAATGGGGGCATCGTCAGCAGGTGTCTGTGGCAGTGGCAGGGTAGGATTAGGTGGCCGGGATGGGCTGTTTCGGTCAGCACTGCATTCTGTGTCACTCGCTGTCTCTACTACTGCATTGGTATTGTTGTTCTTCCTGACTGTTCTTTCCTGGTGGTGCTTTCTTACGCTGCTCTGCTCATCTCAGTCACTGGGGGGGTTGCCTTTTTCTCCTGATTTTCCTTCCCATTCTATCAGGGTTTGGGGATGAGGGAGGAGCTGCAGCTGTGTGAGCAGCTGTGTGGGGCTTGACTGCCAGCTGCACCTGAACCATGCTACTGAAAGCCCACTGACACAGAACCACCTTGTGCTCTGTGAGCCATCACCAAAAATCTGGCAGCACAGTTGGTTTACCACAGACTTACAAATCTGACAGACCTCCAGTCCTGCCTCAGCACGTTTCCTTTCTGAAATACTAAGAAATAGGGCTTGTCTTTTGCAAGCTTACCTAGCATGAGCACCCATGATCTCTTCCAAGGATGAGGGGAGGTGCTTCTCCTGGTTACTGGCAGCAACCTGGAGTTTGTCCCAGCATTCCTCCGTGTTCTTGGATTCATCTTGAAGAGACTGCAAAAGGGATCATCGCAATTAGTTGTATCCATAAAGGGCCCAGTTAACAGCTCTACTTTCAGCCAGTCTTCCTGCTGCCCATGTGAATAGGACAGGGACTGAGTTAGCCATTAGCAACAGGGATGGTGGTGGAGTGCACAGGACCACCTCAACTGCTGAGTGCAATGGAGCTAAAGGATCTGGGGTGCTTCATGTGGGGATGCCTTCCATCATGAGCAGAAGACTGAAACCTCAAAGGGTCTTTCCAATCCAAAATGGAGGCTCCATTGGCCCTCACGGTAAGGCAGATGCTGTTGCACCTGACCTGCATTTCTGACCCTTGGGGTACACCTGAATTGCACCCAGCTTGAACTGATGTGCTAAATAAAGAACAAAATCTAGAAGTGGTCCTCACTGCCTCTGGGAGCTCAAGAGAAAACACTGATTCCAGTTGCACTGTAACAAAGAGGAAGCTGATTGGATTACTTTTCTGACTTTCTCTGGGGAGTTTTCTGGGCTGGTTGTCTAAAGGGGCAGAAGGAAGCACAGAAAACAAACAACTTCAGTCAATTTACCTGGACAGTCCTGATTTGGTTTCTTAGAGCCTCCACTAACAGCACAGGAGGTGCTTCCAGGCTGACTTCGGTGAAGTCTTCACACTCCATTACAGAGCACAGTGAGGTCAGTCTGTAACTCTGCAACCTGCAAATGATCCACTTTGGTTACTATTTCACGGGTAGTCCTGACATAGAAACCACCATTTAAAAGGACCTAAGGACCATCTAAGCTCAGTGCTCACTTAATGATGACCCAAGAAGAACTTCCTCAAGTTCCTACTTGGAAAGGAACTGCGCAGGCTCGAGACCAAGCCACAGGCAGTATTTCAAAGTGCAAGAATTTTACTGGTGACCTGGAAAAGGTCACCAGACTTCAAGGTAGCACGATCCTGTCAGCCACAACTGCAGAGAACAACCCCAAAAGTAAAAAAAACTACTGAAAGAAGGGATGGCTTCTTCCTTCTCACCAAAATCAACCTGGAGTGGGAGGAAGTTGAGTGCCTTAATCTTCTCAGGAAGCAGGTAGTTTGATCCAGAGACCAAGTCTGCCTCCAATGAAAATCCCAACAGAAATTGTTCTGTATGGAAGACAGCAGTGCAAGACTCTGGAGAGCTATCATCCCTCATGCCCATTGTGCTCTACCAATGCAGGCTCACTGGAATGGCAGCCTAGCCACTGCAGGATTCTCATGTGAAATTCTCACGTAAAATGAAAGGGGGGATAAACTCTTTCTTTTCTATGCCTCTTGCACAGAAAGACAAGGCATCCACTTCATTACTGCTTTTGGACATGCCAGTACCACCTGCTTTGAGCAGAGCACAGGGCAGACGTTCCGAAAGAATCCCCCCGACCCCCGGACCCGCCTCCGGGCCTCAGCCTCCTGCCCGCACCTCTCTCGCTGACCGCGCTCCTCGCGCTGACGACGCCGATGCTTGCCCGACTGTACCCAGACCACCGCACCAGGGCCGCTCACGGCGCTCCCAGCTTCTTATAGGCGCGCAGAGCCTCGTTGCCTCAGTTACGGCCTCGCCTGCCATTGTGCGGGACCCCCTGTGCGGGACCCATTGTGCGCTCACGCCGTCGTTCAAGCCTTCCAGGCGGGACTGGAGCCACACAGGAAGTGGACCACAAACCTGCTGAGGCCTCCCAAAATGGAGACATAACCTCGAGTTAGTTGCCTTAGCTCAATAGAATACGTCGTACCACGGACCTGCGGGTGGAGGCTCTACGTGGACACGGCTAACCAGCTGGACAGGAGTCAGGGCATGTGCAGGTAGACTTCAGGAATATAACCACAGGGAGCCATCGCGGCACCATTTCCCTTCTTTCTGGGAAGAGGCCTCTCGGCTTCCTGGAGAGTGCCAACACCTTGAACTATCGCCTAGCAGCACCCTTTTCTGGGTAGCACTGCAATACAGCAAATACCTCGATTACTTTTTCTCTGCTTCTCCGCATTCCTAGGATGGTGGAATTTCTTCTGTGCTAGAATTAAATCTCTACTGATTCATGGAAATCTTAGAGGCACCTGAAAATAGCACAAGAGCTGTAACTGCTGACTGAACAACCTTTCCAATGGAAGCTGGTTCTGCTTTTGTGCAGTGACAAACTACCTTTCTCTGTCTCCCTCTACTTTCCCAGACAGAAAAACAAAACATATGATCAAGTAGTGAACTTTAGTTTGAATTATTTTAACTCCCTCTCTTAGGTTCTCCTTACCCTCCAAAGACACAGAGCTGCCTATCTACAGGAAAATGCCCTGTACGTGAACCACTTCTACTATGACTTGAGAGTGTGCCAGACTGCTCAGTGGAAAGCCACCTGCTGCATTGTGCTTGCTGTCCTCATTGCTGAGGATGAAAGCCTTGGCATCTCTGAGATCTACCATTTGAACAAGCCTTCAAGAACCGGGGCTGAAGTTCTCCCTTTGTCCTTCCTGGTCTCTTTGTAGTAAGTGGCTCTAAACTGCAAGTTTCAGGTATGCTGGTTGAATTAAAAGAAAATTTAAAATTAAAACAATCCCCTGCTCATCACAAAACAAAAGTATTTCCTGATGAGCGAAGAAAAGCCAAGGTTGCAAATCAGTGCAGGAGCAACAACCCCCATCTCTTAGTTCTGATCTTCTACAAGAGACGGTGGCGCCCACATTAGCTGTGCAAGACTTCCCATGGTTTCATCTGGTTTTGGTTTTCCTCCCAGGAAAGACACTGGCAGAGTCCACAGCCAAGACAGCCAACTGAGCCAGCCAGTGTGGTGTTCGACACTACACTGACAGCATGCCCGCTATGTAAAAGCAAAAGGCTGGCCAGGGTACATGGGGGCATCTTCAGCAGGTGTTTGTGGCACTGGCAGGGTAGGATTAGGTGGCCGGGCTGGGCTGTTGCGGTCAGTACCGAGTTTTGTGTCACTCACTGTCTGAACCATGACACCATGTTTTTGATGGCCCACTGCCCCAGCACCATCTTGTGCTCTGTGAGCCATCACCAAAAAGCTAGTAGCAGCTGCTCCTCACACAGCTACCCTGAGACAGGCGAGTTGTTTTACTACAGACTTACAAATCTGGCAGACCTCCAGTCCTGCTTCAGCACATTTCCTTTCTGAAATACTAAGAAATGAGGCTTGTCTTTTGCAAGCTTACCTAGCATGGGTACACATGATCTCTCCAAAGGATGAGGGGCATTGCTTCATCAGGTTACTGGCTGCAACCTGGAGTTTGCCCCAGCATTCCTACATGTTCTCTGAGTGTAGGTGAGAGGAAGGAGCATTTGTATGCAGCATCCTCTCTATCCTCTCTAAGAAGGCAGCCACAGCTGCTGTTTCAACAGGGAGCATGAGACAAGGAAGTCTACTCTTCAGAGTCAATTAGTTTTGCTAGACAGGGTGTGCAGTTTCTGTCCAAAATGCAGTCCGGCCAGGGCACTCGTGTTCTTCTCATTGCACTTTTAAGAACAGGCAGGTGGATGCAAGTGAGACAAGGTCCCTGATGCTGTTGCAAACCTGATCTGTGCTTTTACGAGGGTGATAAGTTGCGAGTTCAATTACCAGGGTCTCCTACAGCAGTGGGACCTCACTGCCGAATGGAAAGGCTCTCGGTGTTGTTAGTGAACCCACTCAAATAGGCTTTTGGCCTCTCCTACAGCACGGAACGGCACGGCCCCAGCAGCGGCACCACTGCCTGAAGGAACGACCCGAAAACTCCGCCCTCTGTTTCTGCCGCTCCCCGCTCCGCCCCGCTGCGCGCTGCTCGGGCGCAGCCGTCGCTTTCGCAGAGTGTGTCAGGGAGCTGCATCGGAGCCAAAGTTCTCTTCGAAAAGGCCACACCTGCAGCCTGCGCCTTGAGCCCCACCCTGCCATAGCTTCCACCCTTTGGGCCTTTCCGCGTACGGCTTCCAACAGGACATGCAGCCTAGTCCGGCAAACGAGACACCTCATACACGTTCCTTGAGCAGAAGTGCTCACGATATGACAGGCACAACTCCCCTAACCGATAGTTAGTTTTAGCCGGGGTTTCAAAGGGTGGGGGGGCAGGTCACTGCAAACCCACTACAGTCACCATCTGTAAAACCAAACAATTGCACAAACCTTTATTGTACAATTTAAAATGGATAGAATACAACAAGAAAAGTTCGCAGAAGTGATGCAAGACAACGCACCACAGAGAGTGTGTTTAGCAAGACACAGAGAGTGCTGCCACTGAAGGTTCCTGGGCTGCATCCTGTGAAAAATGTGTCGCCTGATCCTAAATATTTAGAAGCTAACTTGATGGTGACAAGGCCCAAGTCCATTGTGTTGGTTTGAGTTAATTGGAGAATTTGAGTGAGAAATTAGACTATTGGCTGAGAGAGAGTTAAACACATTGTGTCACTTCACCAAGTTTCACTGAGAAAAGAAAAAGAATTGTTTTAAGAAGTGTTCTCAAAACATCCAGATAGCCAGTCTGCTCTGGGTCTGTGCTGGCTCTGGCCGCTCTCTCCTTTGTCTCTCTGCCTTTGAGCTAATTCAGAGTAAAACGACTAACTTCTTCTCCTATTACTAATCTCCCTCATCTTCAGCTTATCTGCAGCATCAAGAGGTGGTGAGATAAGGCCGGGGAAGGGGGGAAAGGTGGTAGGGGGGTTTGGTTACCCTCTCTTGGGGATTTTGGTCTCCGGGAGGGGTGTGGTGTGTGTATTGCCTTTTTTACTGTATATTTCTCTAAATATCTGTTACATCTTGTAAATATTTGCTTGTATATTTGCATTGCTGTAAATATAAAGCTTCATTTATTAACTTCCAGTGTTTTTTTCTGAGTTTTAGCCGGGGTTTAAAAAGGTGGGGGGGCAGGTAACTGCAAACCCACTACATCCATGTTTAAAAATCACGAGGGAAGGCTCTTTTATGTTAAGATTTTCCAAACTCCATTTGGTTCTACTTTCAACAAGGCTTCCTGTGGGCAGAGTTATTGATTAGCATCAGGGATGGTGGTGGAGTGCGCAGGTGCACCTGGACTCCCAAAAGCACTGGAGTGTAGGAACCTGGGGTGCTTCATATGGGGATGCCTTCCAGCATGGGCAGAAGACTAAGACATCAAAGGATCTTTGCAATCCAAAATGGAGACTCTGTTAGCCCCCCAGTAAGGCAGATGTTGTTGCTGCTGCGCTGCACTTCTGAACCTCAGGGTACACCTGAATTGCACCCGACTTGAACCGATGTGCTAAATAAAGAACAAAATGCAGAAGTAGTCCGACTGTAGCCGGACCGCCGCACCAGGGCCACTCACGGCGCTGCTGCTCCACAGCGCTCCCAGCGCCAGCTTCTATAGGCGCACAGAGCCGCATTGCCTCCGCAATGGCCTCGCCTCCCATCGTGTGGGATGCCCTGTGCGGGACCCAGTGTGCCCTCAGCCGTCGTTCAAGCCTTCCAGGTGGGACTGGATCCATGCAAGAAGTGGACCACAAATCTG
Organism: Psilopogon haemacephalus; assembly: GCA_013396835.1. Taxonomy (NCBI): domain Eukaryota; kingdom Metazoa; phylum Chordata; class Aves; order Piciformes; family Megalaimidae; genus Psilopogon; species Psilopogon haemacephalus. The sequence goes on from VWZI01009198.1 coordinate 1,146,746, forward strand.
CTGGGGCCTCCCACAACGGAGACATAACCTCGAGTTGCCTTGGCTGAATACAATATGTCATACCGTGGACAAACACACCACCACGTGGATGCTGTACCTGGACATATCTAACGAGTTGGACACTTTGATACTGTTTTCACCCACTAACACCTGGACTTTTCCTTCAAGTAACTTGGAATACAAATATCCACTGAAGAACTGAGCAAATTAAAAGGGCAGGAGCTCAGCTGGAAACCCCAGAGAAAGCTGAGGACGAGTTGCAAGACTTCCCATGCTTTCATTTGGGTTTGATGTTCCACACATAAAAAGAAGCGGTTAGTAGTGACCGTTTGCTTTTTGGATTACTAGGGGAGCATCCCTGCATCTGTAATACGAGATGACAGTAACCAGGTACAACAGGTAGTGCCTGCAGAAAGGCAGCTGCCTGCATATTGACCTGTTTCCTGTGTTCCTCAGCGTAAAGGAGAATTTCAAGCTTTGGAGGAGGACGGGCACAAAGGCACAATGCACCAGAGAAGTACTTGCCTGCAGCGGTTATGTAGGAAATGTACCTGAAGTTCAGCTTAGATAAAAACAATCAGGTTACAGAGCAGTTTCATATATAGTTGTCTTTAAAAAATTGAATTATATCATGCCCAGATGCCTGCTGGCTCCCACTCTGCTCTGTCTTAGTGCAGATGAGGGAATGCATCAACTAAGCTCGCTCTACTCACCCGTTTCTTATGAATGCATGGAAGACCCCAGTGTACTCTTGCATTAATGTTCCATGAGCAAATAGAGATTTATTTATTTCATACCTTCTATACATTGCATGGGGATCTTGTCACCCAGGCAGAGGACCTGGCACTTGGCCTTGTTGAACCTTATAAAATGGATCCAGTCTGTCCAGATCACTCCGTAGAACTTTCTTTCCCCCCAGCAGATCAACACTCCTTCCTTACTGTTCACCTCACTGTCCCCTCATCTAACCCATGAGGATGTGATTTGAGACAGTGTCAAAAGCCTTGCTGAAGTCAAGATACACAGCACTTATTACTCTCTCATCATCCAGCTGGTCACACCACCATAGAAGCCTATCAGATTAGCCAAGCACAATTTCATCTTGGTGAAATCTTTTCCTCCATGTTGAGAGATGGACCCCACAATGAACTGTGCCGTCACCTTTTCAGGGATGGAGATGAGACTGACCAGCCTATGGTTTCCTAGCTCGTTTTTGCCCTTTTTGAAAACTGGAACGATGCTGGCTTTCCTCCTCAGGCACCTCCCATGTTCCCCATGACCTTTCAAAACATGTGGAGAGCAGCTTAGCAAGAACCTGAGCCAGCTCCATACATGTAACCAACATTGCTTGGCACTGTTGCTGGCAAAATTCCAAGTTTGGATGTCAGGAACATGCTACTGCAGAGCTGATTCTTAAGCTTTAAGGAATTTTCTGTCTAGAAAGATGACCCAGAGTGTGTGCTAAGGCCTACTTCTGCTTAAGGGTGCTCAAAACCCATCACTCACACAAAAGGCACAAGGGCTCACTCAAGAACATATCCAGAATCAACATATGCTTGCCAGAGAGGGATGACGACTCACTCAATCCACAGAAGTATCCAGAGGATGTCCCGGTCAAAAGGGCAAAACTGCAAGGCCTTACTCTGAGAGGATTCAACTCTAAATGCCTCTCCCCCATTGGCCCCGTGCTTACCCTAGGTTGAGTGTGTCCTGTGGTCATTTGAATGAGTTTGGGCAAGCCCCAAAGAAAAGTAGAGTAAGGGTCTGGACTCTGAGGATGTGATGTGGTCTTTATCAGGTCTCTGCAAGGCCTGGCACCTGCCAGGTGTCTGTCAGCTGATCGTGTTGCTATCAGGGCTTTGCCTTTTTTTTTCCTATCAGCCATACACCTCCACTGCAGGTCTGCAATGGAAGCAGGATGATGATTGTAGTACTTTTAAAGTACTTTATGTATCATGCAACAGTAGTAACCTACCGGAAGCAAACTGAAAGTGTCCAGTTCTGGAGCCCCTATTACAAGAGAGATGTAGACATGCTGGAGCGTGTCCAGAGAAGGGCCACAAGGATGATCAGAGGGCTGGAACACCTCTCCTGTGAGGACAGACTGAAAGAGTTGGGTCTGTTCAGTTTGGAGAAGAGGAGGCTTCCAGGTGGCCTTATTGTGTCCTTCCAGTATCTGAAGGGGGCCTACAGAAAATCTGGGGAGGGACTTTTTAGACTATCAGGTAGTGACAGGACTAGGGGGAATGGAGCAAAGCTGGAGGTGGGGAGATTCAGATTGGATGTGAGGAGGAAGTTCTTCAGCATGAGACTGGTGAGGCCCTGGAATGGGTTGCCCAGGGGTGTGGTTGGGGCCACATCCCTGGAGGTGTTTGCAGCCAGGCTGGATGAGGCTGTGTCCAGCCTAATCTAGGGTAGGGTGTCCCTGGGCATGGCAGGGGTGTTGGAACTAGGAGATCCTTGTGGTCCCTTCCAGCTCTGACTGATTCTATGATTCTATGATTTGAAATAGGTTGTGAGGAAATAGTTTTTGTGGAAGTGCTGCCAAACCCAGGTGTCTTTAGCTGTCTGGAGCCTGGACATGGCTACCTGAGATTGAGGTCAAGACACATGAGTACAGGGCTGGCCTGTCTTGACCCGTGTTTGAGTGCATGGCTTGGATGTAAACTACTGAATGGTACCACTACTGAAATGTGCTGTATTGTAATGTCCGAATTTACTAAACCATGTTGATATCTTTGAAGCTGAGCAGCATCATGGTTAAAGGACTCATTTAGTTTAATATCCCAGAAATAAACTGTGCCTTTTGTTTTACACTTTTTTGGGAAGAAGCTGTTGGTTTGCTACAGGAACTGTCTTTCTCTGAGCATAAGAATGCAAAGCAACTTGCTTCATGAATCGCCCTGCCAGAAGACCAAAAATGTTGTGACATCTTTAGTTTGTATCAGGGATAGTCTACATAGTCATGTTCATATAGAATATACATCAGTCACCTCCAGGCAGTGCACCTGTTTCTTATTTCAGTGGTGGTACCAAAAGACAACAGTCCTAACCACTAGAATACCAGATGTAAAACAACACAATTGTGCAACTTTTTATTGAACATGTTAGATGAATAAAGTACAACCAGAAAGATTCAAAAAGATGGGAGATATTTTTTCCACCAAGAGACTACAGTACCAAAAAGACACAGGTAACGTGACTTGTGTGCAGAAATCATTTCAGGCAAAGTGCCTCTTCACCTGTGTGTTTGCCATGCTAAATTGAGACAGACTGCTGTGTCTAAGATTCCGTGGTGTAGTTTCTGTGGCTAGTAACTCAGTGTTCAATCACCTTGCAAACTTAAGAATACTGCAGCTATAAAATAGCGTATCTCTCGCATCAAAGTATAAAGTGTGTTGCTTACAGTTTAAAAATCTATAGAAAAAGTTTGTTTTCCGTACAAAAATGCTGGGATTTTGTCCAGATATACATTTTGAGACGTGAAATTTAACACATTTCCCGTGACAGGAAAAGGAGGCTATAAACGTGAGGCAGCAGCAACCCACACAGAGGTGTGCAGGATGCTGTAGTGGCTAGTCTGAGGAACTAACACAGTACAAAGTCTCTGTATTTAGTTATGTGCCATAACGGCTTAGTTGATGCTAGCTGCATGAAAGAAGCACCGCAGAGAGTGTGTTTGGGGATAGCTGAAGGTTCTTGGGCTGCTTCCTAAGTTGGTGGAGGCCCATTGGTGTATCGCAGCATGGGATAAAAAGAACGGGCAAAATTGTTTGCCTGGGTGCAGCTGTAATCTTCCTCTGAAGATGGGATCATGCAAGCCAGAAGTAAAAGCAGGAGAAAGAACAACTGAAGAGGTAAAGCTGCTCTTAATACACGGTAAAAGAAGGACGGAGACCGAGGAATTGCTTGAGTAGATTGTAGATGGCTTTCACCTCTGAAAATGAAAAAAAAAAAAAAAAAAGAGGGAAAAAAAAAGGCACATTAGAGTTTGAATTAAATAAATTATTTTAGCTCCCTCTCTTAGGTTCTCACTACTGTCCCAAGAGGCAGGGCTGCCTATCTACAGGAAAAGGCCCTGTACATGTACTACTTCAACTATGACCTAAGAGTATGCCAAGACTGTTCAGCGGGAAGCCACTTGCTGCATTGTGTTTGCTGTCCTCAGTACTGAGGATGAAAGCCACCTTTCAGAGTTATCAGGCTTCTCTCTGCCTTGGCATCTCTGAGATCTATCATTTGAACAAGACTTCAAGAACCAGGGCTGAAGTTCTCTCCTTGCCCTTCCTGGTCTCTTTGTAATAAGTGGCTCTAAACTGCAAGTTTCAGGTATGCTGGTGGAATTAACAGAAGATTTAAAACGAAAACAATCCTCTACTTGACTCAAAACAAAGTATTTTCTCAGGAGTGAAGAAAAGCCAAATTTGCACATCAGTGCAAGAGTGCTAAAGGAAGGCATTCACCATGGTACAGCCCACAGCTGGCAGGTAGCAGAGACACTACAGGTAGGCAGAAAGCACTTCCACCTGTATGTCAGCCTGAGAGGAACAGCTACCCAGGTTTCTGCTGGCACTCAGCTTGGCTATGCTGCTCTCACCACCCATCAAGAGATCAAGTCAATATAAAGCAATACCTTGTGCTGCTGCTGTCTCTGCCATCTGCATTTCTCCTGGTGAGCTGGAGAGAGAAATAATTTTTAGCATCCAAGTTTCAGAAACTACAAGTATTTCTCTGCCTCTGAGACACTTGTAGACTTTAAAGTCCTGCTGTAAATTCTGTAATAAGGTACATGCATCTAAAAAGCAAGATGATTATGTCTGAGCAGCTTTCAGGCTACATAAATGAAAATAAGTTATATGCTGTTAAGAAAACAGTAGAAGAAAAAACCACTTGCCTTCTTCACAGCAGGGTTAGATTCTGCTGCAACCGTATTATAGGCTCTGGCATCCAAGTCATCTGGAACTAGCAGGAATGTTCTGGTATCCTAAAAGGCAATCACACCTTCCTCTTTAAAAATGCATGTTCAAAACTCCCAACAGATGAAGTTTCAAGAGCCATCTTTCACTGCCTCTCTGGAGGTACACAGCCCATTGCCTCTTTGGACATGTATAAGCAGTGGCAAGCAGGGCTCCAGTTTCTCAGCAGAAAGAAAATGCCTTACTATGCACAGCCTGGAGGAGTTATGATGGAACAGGTGCCTACAGGACTTGATAATCTCTCTATCTGACAGCTCTGAGGGTAAGCAAGGTATTGCTATGAACTACATCTCCTAAGTGTTCATTTCCTCCTCCTAGCCTGATACTTGGTATAGATGATAGGATAATTCAGGTTGGAAGGGACCTCATAATACGTATCTAGCCAATCCTTGTGCTCAAAGCAAGGTCAGCTATGACACCAGATCAGAAGCCTTAGTCACACTTTGTTCCTGTTTGCTTTTCAAACCCCTCAAGAATGGAGACTATACAACCTCTCTGAACAACCTGTTTCAATACTGTACTAGCATTATGGTGCTGCTTCCTGTAGCTAGACATCTTTTTTTCAGCTCATGAAGATGGAAATACTAAAGCTTTAAGCCAATCTTTTGCAAATATCTACTCTTAATATATTATTACTTTTCAGTACAAAAGATTTGTGAACAAGCTCTGACTCACCAGATTTCCTTGTATTGTTTTTAAATCATGTGAAACTTGCTCAATAAGCTGTTTCAGCTTCCTTCCAATGACATGGACCTTCTCATCAGCTTCAATGTAATCACCATCTGATTTAGGCAGCAGGTAAGCAGTGAGCTCTTGGAGTGAGTTTACTTTAACCTGTTGTTCCAGGAGCTCTTTCTCCAGTTGCTTAGAACAAACAAACAAAAATCAGTGCAACAGAGTGTAACTCTCAGCTTTAAGGATGTTCTCATACAATGTTAGGGGTTGGAAGGGGCCTCTAGAGATCATCAAGTCCTACACCCCTGCCAAAGCAGGAACACCTAGGGCAGGAACACATCCAAATGTGCCTTGAAAGTCTCCAAAGGAGACCCCATAACCTCTCTGGGCAGCCTATCCCAGTGCTCATAAAAGGAGAAACTCTGGAAAGCTTTCAAGAATAGCTCAGCCTGCCTGCAATACATAGGCATGGCTGTTACAGATACATAAGACATGAAGTTCTCTTGAAGAGAGTGGCTGTACCTGCTTGAAATACTTGTAGTAGTAATTAATCCATATGGAAAAGACATGAAATCTTGGAAATTGGCAGTCTTACTTCAGCATAGAGACTGTTTATAAGGAACTAAATTATGATGCTTAATTTCAGAAAAATGCCACATATAGGCAATCTCTTAGTCTATTTCAGAAACCAGCCACATGCCTGAGTACAGCAGGTTGGAGGACAGATTACAGACATCTTAAACACATTGTTCTGCATTTTGTAGTGAGACCTATTGAGTCACTGGAAGATCTGAGGTGCTGTAGTTAAGTCTACACTTACCATTAAGTCTTTTTGGCATTCCAGTATTGTATTGGGGTCAGCATTTGGATCTGTGATTTGTGCTTCATTCCTTCGCCTATCAGCACCTGCTAACCACAGGATCAGTTTTTGGCTCTGATCATGGAAGTCCTACAGAAACAACAGATTTGTTCATGAGGTTAAAAAAAAAAAAAAGAAAATTTGCAGTGCTTTCACCTGACTTTGCCTACAAACAAAATGACCAGCCCACAGTAAACAGAGCCAATAACAAATTCAAAATTAGTGAGGCTACAGCAACCCAGTTAAATTATTCCACCTGTTAATAATCCAAGTATTATTACACCAGAGTACTATCCTGCTGAAAGATATTTTTACCAAACCTTTTAAGCCAGAGACAAGGGTATAAGAGAACTGTTCTGCATCCTGAGCAACCACTGCCTTGATGTGCAGGAGTTATCCCTCTGCTCTTTCTCCTTATTTCTTCCTCAGTAGAACACTAATGAAGTGTTTTGCCTTGCAAGCTGGTATGTGGTACACACCTGGCAGTGCAGTAGGGCTTGTTGTAAACCTTTCCTCCAGCTGTCCAATAGATGAGTTGCTTTTTCCCAATGTAAGTTCACCTTCCGAAGCCTGTTCTGAAGCTCTTTGAACTCTGTGCTGTCTGCTTTCTGGAATTCTTTGCTGCTAAGGTTGACAGAAAGCACCACTGCCTTGTAGTTATCAAATGCTTTAAGCATGTCCTGGTAGGAAAAAAGGTATTAGGAGTGTTTATGAATAACAAAAAACATATTATTTCCAGCAATTGCACATCCTCAAAAGATAACAGGTACTGGGGAAACTGAAGAAAGCTATTTGAATCACCTGGCTTTTCACATACTGCTAAGGAATGTATTACAGTAGGTGGCTTTTATAAAGTTGTTTATTCTTTAAAAAAACAAAGCCTTCACTCTGGGGGAAACAACTCTGCTCTTGTGCTTCTCCCTAAGTCACAGGCATTATGGCTTAATCCACATCTGTCCTTCCTTGCTCTGAGTTGTCTCCTTTCCTGACATTTGAACAAATATTCCCCCAGGTCGACGCATCTTGATGTAGACCGCGCAGTTACATTTTTAGTATCTTTGTGGGGCAGACACTCTCCGTTCTCCTTGAGCCCACACCAGGCCGCACTGTTGTGAGCAGTTCTTTTTCTTCTCTCTAGTCACGAGTTTCTGTCAGCCCATTTCTCTGACTTCTCAAGATCCCTCTGAATAACAGTCCTGGCTGCTTTCTTCCTCTCCCTTAACACTGCAGTGGGAAACAATACGAAATTTGCCAAGTCATAGCTGCAGCTTCCAAAATCCTTTATATTAAGGTAGAGCCCCTGTTTCTGAAGGTTTTAGTTTTGGGGTTGTTTTTTTTTTTTTTTAATGAATGCCAAACAATTCCTCCTACCTTCAAGAAATTTACCATTTGGATCAAGGGTACTCAGTCTTCTTCAAGCTGTGGGCTATTGCAGTAGAAAAGGAGGAGGAGCAGAACAAGTCCTTCAATCAACAGGTTGGTTTGTTTTTCTTAGCAGCCTTTGTAACTAAGAGGGTCAGTGTCTGTATTCTCCAGATATGAGTCCTACTGGTTAGAAACTGCTTTGAATTACTTTTTCACCCCACAAAAGGATCCTGTCTCTCTTTCAGGCAAGCCAACTTCTTTCAGTTATCAAATAACACAAACAGTCCACCACAGGCTTCCAAACACCAGTAAGCCAGTCTGCAGCCAGACTGGCCTTATCCTTATCCAGGGCAATTGGGATGTCCTGACAGCTCAAAAAGCTCATGTCTTGAAACATGTTGGTTCTTGTGGAGATCCACAGAAAGCCAAGCTGTCTGAAAAGGGGATTTACAGCCAGCTGGACTCTTAAGAAAAATCAGACACTCAACTCCAGCCTGAAGGAAAGCATCTTCCTCCACTCACAAAGCATCACTAAAACCTTTCCTGGCACTTGGGGCTTACGTCAGGCTGGCTGACGGAGTCAGTCTCCTTCTTACCAGAGTCGTGCACTGGAGTGCGGAGTCATTCTTCCAGACCTAATGACTACCATTCTGGCATGCATAGGCCTAAGCATCCTCTCAGCATTCCTAAGAAACCCCTCCTCTGTCCTACAGAGTGTCTTGTTTGTGAGCATCATCCCACATATGACAAATGGACCGTAGCCTCAGGATTCAGGTGACTCATGAGGTTGCTGGCAGAATGTGAGCACATAGGGATTCTGCTCTTCCACAAGTGGTAGAACCAATTGCTTTCTCAGAGCTCCACCTGAGAGATATTTTGTTGCTTAAGTTCTAGAGACCCAGCACTTAGATGTACCTTGGTAAACTGCTGGCTCCACTTGCAGACCAGACAGTTCTAATTTATGGAAGCTGAGAAACTCAGCACGCAACACGACAGGACCATGCATGCTGACAAATGTTCACATTATTCTAACTGTTCTACTATGTGGCTGAAGATTGCTAGCAGAGACTGAATTGATTTTGTCTCTTAACTAATGAGAAATCTGCATTTTCTAAGTGAAGAAATACACTTGCATGTTTTCAAAGGATGTCTCCTTCAACTCTTGGACAAAGGTTCTATTTGGAGTTAAGATTTTTCTAAAACATCATACCTCTAAAACCCACAGCTTTACAGCAGATTTTCTCTGTCTCTGTGTTGGAGCTACAACCTTCCCACCCACTCATCCTTAATTAAATTGAAAAAGCTGGAGAGCAGCCCTGAGGAAAAGGACCTGGGGGTCTGGGTTGATAAAAAGCTACACATGAGCTGACAGTGTGCACACGTGGACCAGACAGCAACTGTGTGCTGGGCTGCATGAAGAGAAGTGTTGCCAGCAGAGCAAGGGAGATGATTCTCCCCCTTTACTCTGCTCTCGTCAGACCCCACCTGGAGTACTGTGTGCAGTTCTGGAGCCCCCACCACAAGAGGGACATGGAGAGAGTCCAGAGGAGTGCCACGAAGATGACCAGAGGGCTGCAGCACTTCTGCTATGAGGACAGGCTGAGAGAGTTGGGGCTCTTCAGCCTGGGGAAGAGAAGGCTTCAAGGAGACCTTATAGCAGCCTTCCAGTATCCAGGAAGGCTGGGGAGGGACTAGTCACAAGGTCTTGTAATGACAGGACGAGGGGGAATGCGTTTAAACTGGCAGAGGGGAGATTTAAACTGGATGTTAGGAGGAAGTTCTTCACAGTGAGGGTGGTGAGACACTGGAGCGGGTTGCCCAGGGAGGTTGTGGCTGCTCCCTCCCTGGGGGTGGTTCAAGGCCAGGCTGGATGAGGCCTTGAGCAACCTGTTCTAGTGGGAGGTGTCCCAGGTTATGGCAGGGGGTTGGAACCGGATGATCTTAGAGGTCTCTTCCAACCTAAACCATTCTATGATTCTAAGAAATCAGCCTGGACTTTGCAGCCTGTAGACCCAGCTAACTTTCAGTCTGTTTCTGATTTACATAGAAGAGAATGGCACAGAACAAGGGAAAGGCACTGCTGTCTCTGCTCAGAATACTCAGCTGCACAGGACAAGGCCTGACCCACAGCATCTGGAGTCTAAGCCTTAATTATTTTGTTTTTTTCACATTTTTGCTTCATAAAACAAAAGGCCTAAAAGGATACATTTGGGTCAGAAATATTCTGTTTGAGAGAGAATCAAGTGTCTCTTCAAGAAAACAGAAATGGAAAGGGTTTCATTTCAGCCTGTCTGCCTGCTATACCCAGGCGTTTTGCCTGCAAATCTCTACCTTGCTGAAGTACCTTACTTAATTACCCTCTTCAGTACTCTTAGCTGAAAACAGCTTAACACTCCTGTGGACAACCTACCTTGTCATCAGCGTTCATGCTACTGACAGACCTTAGGACCACAAAGACAATGCTAAAAAGCATCAGCATCTTGAAATACTACTTCACAGTATGCCACAACTTACTTTCAATTTCTTGACCCTTTCTTCTAATTCCTGCATGCTGGTTGGAGGTTTCATTTTCTGCATCTCTTCCAACTCTTCCTCAGTTTTATCAAGCCAAGCAGAGACGTCGCTGAGATCTGAGTTGAGCTGCTGCCACTGCTGCAATTTCTGTTTCATCCTAAGTTTATTTCTGAGGTCTTGAGCTTGGATAAGCTCCCACTTAGCAATAATGCCTACAAATGATAGAACAGGAAATGTTTAGATCTTTGGTAAGGTGAAGAGTGCATAAAACAAATTGCAGAGGAGTTGTGATTAAATTATTCTCCAGTCTCCTGAAGGCCAAATAATTGCTACCATGTACTACTGTTCTTGAGATTCTGAAGTCTGCAACTTCCATATTATTGTTGAGGTTACCCACACAGTAATGTCACATAGGATGTTAATCACATTCACTGAAGATGTTTTAATTCACTTGGAAGAACAGCACAAATCTAAGGAGATGGAATTTGGTGAGCCCAGCTGTTGTTTTGTAGACACCAAAATTCATTGTAGGAGCAAGTGTAATCCAGCAGTTGGGACTTGGGTTTATGTGTCATCAGTTCTGTGCTAAAGGAGATGGACATGCCACCAGTGTGCCATTACTAATACTTTCTGAAGTACATCTAAGCACTTCTCAGAGGTTTTCCTCTTCTTCCCATGCACAGGACTCAACCCTGGTCCATGTGTGAGGTCAGAGATAAACTGAATAAGCTGGTGTATATATAGCACTCTTCTCTTTATCACTCATTTAATTTTTGTGACTGCAGTACAGAATGTTACTACAATCTCAAGCACCTGAGACTAGGATTGAGGTCCCAAAAGGTTAAGAGAAACAGCCTGATGGTCTGTTTGGAAGAAAGGGCCACAGCAAAGAGAGTTAAGCAGAGAAGACATTACCAGCTTTGACAAATCATTTCTATAAGTGGGAGCTGTAGTGTCTTGTTATCAAAACCTGAGAAAATAAACTATGGTGTCATGGTTTAGACCCAGATGGAGCTGATTCCCATGCACCTGCTCCCACACGGGCTCCCTGCCATCCCTCCTCTGTAGGACAGAAAGGAAAACCAGAAGCAAAAGGCAAAATTCCATGGGTTAGGATGAGAAGAGATTAATAGAACATTACAAAGAAGAAACAACACAAATAACAGGAACGCTAATGAAGTAATGTATAGAATGAGTGATACAAAACACAACATGCTCTCCAGAAGTGTCCAACCCTGTTCCTGTCCCCACCCTCACACCAGCTTGGCCCATCCCTCCCCGCTGAGATAGTGGCATGATATCATTATGGTACTGAATACCCCACTGGCTGGTTCTATTGCCTGTCCTGGGTGGGGCCCCTCACAGCTTTGTACGAATTGGCCCTATCCTCTCTGAACAGTCTCTCAGATGAAGTAGTCAGCATCACGCAAAAGCAAACTTCTTGTTCTTGTTCTTATTTCTTTCAACCAGCAAAGAGACAAAAGTGTATTATGAGTGATAAAAATCCCATTTCTGGTAGAAAAATGGAAAAGCTTAGAACAGCAAGCACAGGTTGGACAGTACCAGGTGTGAAGGCAACTCAGCAAACCCTACCAACACATATTAATTTGGAAGGTAGAGGCTTACTTCTATTTTGTCCAGCAGCAAACATACTGCCTTAGTGCCATCTCTGCTTTGTCTCCCTCAGAAGCCCAGGACAAACACTACAGCACCAAAGTCACTCCTAATACTCAGTACCTGACTGTTTCTCTGCAGCTGCTAGATTCACAAGCTCTTGGTCATCTTGGGGTTCTTCATCACTCACATTAGCAGATGCAATTTTTTCCTTGTTCGTGCTGGTGCTGCTTGTAGAGCTGAGCTGCTTCACCTGCAATGACATTTTGGTGGGTGAGCCCTGCAGGTTAACAAATCATCAGATTTCATTTGTGCTACTTTGGGGTGGCTGGGCTGCCACTGAGCTCTTGTGTGTCAAATTTAGCACTGGGCTTCTGCATCTTTGCTAACAGTTTATTCTGGCTCGACAAATAGACGCACCCTTATAGAGATGCTAATTATTACAAGACTGGACATGGCAAATTAATTGCTTTTGCACTATGTGTAGCAGACAATGCACATTTGCTGAAGCTCTTGGATTCTGAGTCTTGGCAGTATTGACTCCAAGACTCTAAGACTGGATCAAGGATAACAAAAACAGCCAAATAACAGTACCATCTTGTACCTGGAGGAGTGCTGACAATTGGTCCAGATTCACTGAGCCTGGCAGCTGCTGGCAAAGCCACCACTGGCAACCAGTCACCAAGGCTGAGGTACCAAAGGGGCACATACGTTCATGCCTAGAGGCAGATTAAATGGTGGCCTGCATGCTACAAAAGGACCCTTCAAATCAGTCTGCTTAGGAAAGAGAGATACATGAGTAAGTATCAAGGGAAGGTATTCATACCCTCTCCTTGGTGGGGGATTAAATGCTCCTGGGCTTGTCCTCTGACAACAAAGGAACTAAGTTCCTCCAAGTACTAACTCTGATCAGGAATTGCTTTAAATAATTTTTTTTTAGCAAGGGATATAGACTTTAACTGGTTATCTGAGCCACCAGAAATAACATTAGAGTTTGCGTAATGTGAACATTTTTGCATAAAGTGAACATTCACCCCACACCTTAGTCTCTTCCTTGATACTGGAAGAGGATGGAGTCACATAGGAACAACAAACAGAATGTGTACTACCAGTTCAGTGCCCACAGAGCCTCCAACTCACATAGTCTGGCTTATAGGGAGTACTTGTCTCTGGACCAGACAACACATTTCCAACCATCTCTGCCTGATTGTATCGGTGTTTCCTGCGGACTGGGCTATCTGGAGAATGCCAAGGATGAGCTTCTGAAACAGACTTTCCTGAAACAAATAAAACCAAACCCATATGCTGTGAGCATGAAATCCCATCTCCACAAGGAAGCTGTTGCATTGTATTAAGTTAGAAAGCGCTCTGAATAAAATGGCATCAAGTTATGGCATAAAAATGACAGTATTGCAGCTTTCCTTGCAAAGCATGCACATTTGCAAAACGTCATCAGTGTTTCAAAGGTAATGAGATGAGAGCCATGCAGTTATGGGACATTCTGTTTTCTTCTGGAAAATGCTTGAATGCAGGTATGAGTATTCAAAAACTAAAAAGGCTGCACTGTGGTTTTGGAAAGTTTGCATCCAACAATACTAGCACACATCTGCAAAACATTTTGGTAGAGACATGTATAGATGTATCCTGATTTGGAGAACATTTGTTCTGGATTTAACAGACAGGACACACATGGTTCTGTCATGCAGAAAACACAAAAAACATTTGTAGAGTTGGAACCACTGCTTTCGGTGATTATGCAATCAAAATTAGAGACAACCAAAAAAAGTGATACTGCCCAGAGCAAACCACCAAGAAAGTACCAAAAGACTTCGAGTCAGTTGTATGAAATGCACGTTAACCACCTTGGCATTTACCAGGCAAAATCTACATGGTGTGTTCTTGACTGCTTTGTAATGTACAAGTGAATACTGCAGCGTAAGAACACCATGACAGGATGAGACATGGTGCCCACACAAGGCAGGAAGTCAGACATTACATATGAGAGAGGTTGAGGAATATAGCGTGCAGCACAGGGAGATTGCCATGTTCAGACACATGCATTAGCAGGTGCCTACCAGAAGATGCTTTCAAAGTTTTTGTGGTCATTTTAAGATATGCCTCAGGATTTTCAGTGATTTCTACATCTGAAAAAAGAATAATGTCATTTTCCTCACTGTTCAATGTTTTCCAGCTATTAGAAACAACTGCAACAATGAGGGACAGCAAAGACAAGTAACAAAGTATGTTCTTGGTACTGTTTTCACCCAACATTCTTAAAAAGTAAGGTTTCTAAAACCCTTAAGGCTTCTGAAAATATACACTTGGCTATGCCATTCCCTTCATCTCATCTTAGAGATGAGACTCCTTGCCTCTATTAACAGTATCTGAAAGACAACCAAGCACAGTGGGAGCAAGACCTCAGTCCCCCTCCCTTCCCATACAGGGACATCCTGCAATTGTCCATGTCAAAACAAACAGCTGGCAATTGGTTCTTACCTGACAAAGCACTGTAGTATGTTGCTTCTTCTTCATCTTCATGAGAGGAAGAACCTCCTACATCACCTGTGTGGTCCCACTCAAGAGGGATGGAGTCAACACTGACAGGGGTCTCACAGCCTGATCTTTCATGACCTTGAGTAGGGGGCACAAGGTGGCAAAGGGACTGGGTCGAAGAGGGCCCCTCACTGATGGCTTTCTTATGCCAGGGATCATTCTGGATTTCTCTGGAGTCTTCTGGATCTGTCTCATTTTCAGAGGTCTCTTTTTCATCATCCAATCCCTAAACATAAACAAATACTGTTACAGATTAATAAGACTTACAGCAGATGTCCATTACTTAATGAGCTAAATGACGGAGTCACACAGTACTGCTGAGGACTGTTTTGCAGCCAGCTGTAGCAATCGCAAACCACGTGCCTAAAATTACAGGGAAATATAACTTCTGCCTTCTCCTTCTTGCCAAATCCTCACATATATAGCTACCTCCCCTCCTCTCTTTCAAGACACTCAACTGTAACATCTCTCTCTAGTTTGCAGGGAGGGGTATCCAGCTGAAAAGTGAAAAGCACGCTGTTACCCACTCAGGGTTCTCACAAGAAAGTGGGCAAATGGAGCCTCTCCAAAAAATCCATGCAGGCATGTTCTAAGTCCATTATTGAAATTAAAAATAAAGCGACATTAAAAATGCCAAAAAAGCTTTTGATGCCCTCAAAAGACTACTATCTAAATATGAGTCCCAGGAATTACTTCCATGCTATTATCCAGGTTCTGCAAACAGAGTCCCACAGAAGAGGCGGGAGAAGACAAAACTGGCAACAATGATTTAGCAAAACTGGCACAAGTACTAAGGAACTCCTGACCCCTTTGAGCTCAAGCTACCCAATCAAGCTGCTAGAGATAAGCAATGAGCACTGCAGTTCAAACACCAAAATCTTGCCAAAGCATCAAGACATCCGTTTCTTCTTACCGGATGCCTTGAAGTCAGTCTTTGATGGAATCGGGCAACTCGCCCAAACACCTCCTGACAGTATCGATGAAGTTCTTCCAATTCATCTTCAATCAGGGTAGCATCCAAAGGCTCACTCTTCTGAATCAACTGCTCCCCAAAAACGATTAGCTGATCAATCCTATTGGTGTTCAGTGTTATTTCCTGCTGGAAACCCTATTTGGAATACACAAGAAAAATAACTAAACTTCTGCAATGTCAGTTTTTAGCTTGTTCGTCCTTCTCTTTGGACCATTGCAGGGAGCACAAAGCAGCAACTGACATTGCTGTTCCATTTAATTTTGTAAATATCTTTCTCTTAAGAGGCTGGGAGATACTAGCAGGATTGCAGCTCCAAGTGAAGCAGCATTTTCCAGCCATGTGTACATCAATATGATTGCAGTGTACTGAGTCTGCATGGGATCTTGATACCAGAGTTCAGCTAATCAGAGATTATTTTTCTGTTGGGCACACACAGCCATTTTCTCAGTAGCAAAAAGGTTTATTTGGCTGGCTGGGCCTCCAGCTTGCATATCAATAAATCCAAAACAATGGACAGTGCAGGGAGAAAAGAGAAAGGAGCATATGAGGGGGAGCAAAGAACTAGTATGTTCTTTAGAATCACTGCACATGCTTGCTGTCTTACTTCTGTTTGAAAGTCCCAAGAGTTCCTACCTTAGCAACAATTTTTAAAATTATCACCAATAAAAAATGCACCTGAGTTTAAGAATGTAACTTTTATTGATAACCTACACGTGCTTTTTTCTGGGACAGGTATCACTATCACTGACACTTCAACTGAGCTTCAACACTAAATCTGAATTTAAATACTGTACAGCTTAGTCTTGATTCAGAGTTTAAACAATTTACTGTTGTCTTAAAACAAATATAGTCATACAGAGATCTGCTGGCTGTTGTGCAGTTCCAGAGAGCTTATGATTCTCTAAAGAGCAGGCGAGTCCAATAGGATACCTACGTTTAACTGGCGCATTTTGTCATCAAAGTTGCTTTTCGAGAAGTGCTCCACATTTGTCAGCTGGAGATCCATTTCTGTGAGCCAAACAAGGATGCTTTCCCTTGTCCCCTCAAACTCATCTCTCTGATTGGTGAAGTGCTGAACAGGAAGAAAGGAATCCATGTTACGAGACTTCAGCTGCTAAAAAAGATGGTCAAAGGAGCCCTCTCAAAGTGTCTTGTTTCAAAACTGCTGTTCACCTTAAAGGTATCTCCAGGGCACAAATGGCAGCATGCCATGTATAAAAACTGTCTTCCTCCTTTAGTGATGCTGGAACACTGTGTCCTATGTTAGTACACTATTTGTTTGTGAGATGGGATAAAATCAGCACTGCAATATGATTCTACATCATTATATTCTTGTTTCCCAACTGTATACTTTCTCTCTCATCATTACAGCAGTGTAACAGTGATTTGAACTCAGGTTTAACATCCAAATTATTCTAAATCTGTTAGAAAGACAGACAAAGGAATCGAGCCCCACCTCTAATTAATGAAAACTATGACATTAAAATCAGTAAAATGAAGCAGAAGGTGGATTGTGGATGACCATCAGTGTGACAAATGTATCATTTGGTGTAAAAGCCAAGAGCTCTCTGCTGCCATCCCTACAGAAGCTGCGAACGAATGTGCAGCCTGCAGCACCTGTTCTCCTTAGTGTAGTTCAAGAAGGGAATCGTAACATGCCAAATATAATACCTCTGAACTGCACACATCAAACCCCATCAGCATCCCCACAGCCTCACCCACTGTTTTTTGGGATTTAATAGTTTTCTCTGTCAATTGCTTGCAGCACATCTGTTTTTCAAATTCACATGACCACAGCATGTTAGGGGTTGGAAGGGAACTCTAGAGATCTTCAGGTACAACCCCCGTGCCAGAACAGGACCATACAATCTAGGAATGCACAGGAATGTATCCAGATGAGTCTTGAAAGTCTCCAGAGAAGGAGACTCCACAACTTCTCTGAGAAGCCTGCTCCATACTCTGTCACCCTTACAGTAAAGAAGTTCTTCCTCATATTGAGGTGGAACTTCCTGTGCTGCAGTTTACATCCATTGCCCCTTGTCCTTTCACAGGGCACAAGTGAGAGGAGGCTGTCCTTTCCTTCTTGACACCAATTTATTGACACTCATATATTTATATACATTTATTAGATCCCCTCTAGGTCTTCTTCTCTCCCAACTGAATAGTCCCAGGTGTCTCAGCCTTTCCACATAAAGCGGTGCTCCAGTCCCTTAATCATCCTTGAAACTCTCAGTTGGATTTTCTCAAGTAGATCTCTGTCCTTGAACTGGGAAGCCCAGAACTGGATGCAGTATTCTAGGTGGAGCCTCACTAGGGCAGAATAGAGGAGGAGGAGCAAGCAGTGATAAGTCTTCCCTAGGGCACAGCACAGAGACACTTCTCTGAAGTCTTGAAAAGACACTCAAGATTCCTCCATCAGGCAGGCTGCACAGCAGGAGCTGTCTCTCCATCTCGTCTCCATGTTTAAAGCCATGTAGGTGAATCATAACTTGGCATAAAGTAGAGCTGTGATGGAAACTTCAAATTGTACTTGCACTAGTCCCTTTTGGCCTCTCTGCCTCATATTTATGGCAAGGTGCAAAGGCATGGACACATCCACCCATGACAACCACTGGCTAAGAGAAAAGTGGGAAAGGAGCAGTAAGGCCTGCAACGCACCTTCCAAAATTTGCACCTGTTCTTCCCTTATGCTTCTTCAACTACCAAAAACCCATTTACCAAGGGTATGTTTATGCTTGGTGACCTTTCCAGAGCTGCTCCTACACTGGTAATTCTAATGCAAGACAGTTGCTCCAGTATGTGGTTTGCCTTTGGGTAACTTCTACAGACACTTGCAAGCACTCTTCACTCTCTCATCCCACTCTGCAATTACCTTGAGTCTCCTCAGAATGGCAGCAACTCGTTTCTGGAGGTTATCCCAGCGCTGGTTGCCTTCGTGTACCATCTGCTTCAACTTGCTGGCAGAGTCGGTGCGGTTCTCGCGGGCAAGGCGCCTGTACTGCTTATTGATCAGCTCCAGCTGAGTGAGGCGCTCGTGAATTTGCCGCTGGAATGCCTGCAAGGCAAATCAAGGAACTCAGTTCCCTTCCTAGTAAGAGAAAAAAACTGGAAGATACTATCCATCAAGAGATGATGCTCTGCCCTCAAAACCAGACCTTCAAACTGGAAAATTAAATCCAGACAACTCATTTAAAATCATCTGCTTGGACTTAGCTCATTACAAAAAAGAATGGGAAGGGGGAAAAAAAAAAATTAACCACAAACGTCTCAAGCCTACAAAAAATTAATCTTCTAACTTGCAAGCAGGATCTTGTCTGTTCAGAGCATTGTACTCTCCACACTGAAAAAAATATTCTGAGAACAAATACATCAGGCTAGATACCTAGCAGCCACACAGTGGCTAAATTATTTCTTCTGTCAAACTGGTGTTTTTCAGTGAGTATTTAGCAGTCTGACCATTCAAGCCCACTGCTGAGCATTAAAGAACAAAAAAATTAAAAAAGTTAAATTAAAAAAGTTCACCTCAAATTTCTTTAGCTCCTCCTTTGCATGTGTATACAACACCTCTGAAGAATGAGGCTCAGCTGCTATCCTTTCAGATGCTTTTAGCCAGTCTTCAAAGCGAGAATAGTCTTCCAAAAACCTCTGCCATAGGCGCCAGGTTTCCTCAATTCTGAAGGGGGAGATGCAAGATTGAAAAGGTTTTATCACCAGCTAACTATTCATTTTGGATTTTTTTTTTTTCTTTTTCAAAATTCAGGTTGTGACAACAGCTACAGAGGGGTAAGCAAAGAAGTCTTACTTCATTCGCCTTTCCATAGACATAGCACAAATGTTTCTCCACCGTCTGTCCAAACTCCTGGTAGTCTGCTGGATGGAGTCACACTCTGTCTCATTGGCACATGCATCAGAGTCGTGTAGCAGGACTTCACAGATATTAAACACAGATTCCACCCCTGCAGTGTGCTGCTCTATGTCTCTTTGCAGATCCTGCCATTGACAAAAGAATAGCTTGAGTAGAAGGACAACACATGCAGCTGAACTTAAAACATACCCTTTCAAAGTGCTACAGAGGATGGGAAAAGAGCAATTTGTGTGTTAGGAAGCGCTTATTTAGCTTTAGAAAACAGAGTTGCAGGACGAGCTGTGCAGATGACCAGCTGACAAGTCAAGACAGAAGGGACCATCCAGTTTTGGCTTTTCAGTGAAACCTCGATCTTCTCATTAGCAATCTCGACAATTTTGGATGTTCATTCAAAGTCCAAACCTTAACACACACCATAAACACATTAGTTTTGACAGCACACTATAGGACAGCATCACTTTAAGACTTGACAGAGAGCCTGTAGTACAGTTTGTGTAGTTTTGTGACTGTATGTATGATCATGAGGCACAGCACACCAGCAGCTGGTGTTACACTATTTATTCCCTCTTCTAAAGTTCCTGTTTTAACAGACTGTTTTAAAGGGTCTAGCAAAAATCTGCACTACCAGTTTCTTCTCCAGAGTCTGCATCTCCATCACAGTCTGCCCCTTCATTCTATACCTATTAACTACTCCTAAAGTCAATGTAATTGAATAAAAGACAAAGCCTTATCTCAGTACCTTTTTTTAAAATTGAATAAGCATCTCTCTACACTACCAGCTGTAAATACTGATGAAATGACAATGTGCACTACATTTTCACCTTTTTCAACCAGTTTTTTGCCTTCTTACTGAAGGATATGGAAATATTCGCTTGAATAACACTAGAAAACAAAAACAAGTGAGTGTTTTACTGACAACAGTGAGCAGGAACTCCCTGTAAGTTACTGATCTCAGTGAACAGATGAACTGGTTTTGTTCTAAATTTACAAACCCAAACCAAAACAACAGAAAACAGACAGAGCTCATCCCTGCTCACTGCAGGGAGTTTGGACAAATGACCTTCAAGGGTACCTTTCAACCCAATGCATTCTGAGATGCAAAATCAATTAAAGGAAAATCTCCCCAGAAATCAACGAGCTGCACAAAGTTGCATAGAGTTGCATAACCCCCAGCTGAAGTCTTTGGAAGTGTTACATGAGTACCTGTAAGATTAACTGAACCATAAATTCGGCTTGTGGGATTTATGGCAATTACAGCTTTAAGGAATGCAGAAACCAAAATCATTGCATAGATGAGAGACTGCCAGAAGCAGACCCAACATAATTTTGGACAACTTATTAAGGATTCCCCACCTGGAGTACTGTGTGCAGTTCTGGAGCCCCCACCACAAGAAGGACACGGAGAAAGTCCAGAGGAGGGCCACGAAGATGATCAGAGGGCTGAAGCACCTCTGCTAGTAGGACAGGCTGAAGGAGTTGGGACTTTTCAGCCTGGAGAAGAGAAGGCTTCGAGGAGACCTTATAGGAGCCTTCCAGTATCTGAAGGGGGCCTACAGGAGGGCTGGGGAGGGACTATTCACAAGGTCTTGTAATGACAGGACAAGGAGTAATGGGTTTAAAGTGGCTGAGGGTAGATTTAAACGGAATGTTAGGAGGAATTTCTTCACAGTGAGAGTGGTGAGACACTGGAACAGGTTGCCCAGGGACGTTGTGGCTGCTCCCTCCCTGGAGGTGTTCAAGGCCAGGCTGGATGAGGCCTTGAGCGTCCTGATCTAGTGGGAGGTGTCCCTGCTTATGGCAGGGGGTTGGAACTGGATGATCTTTGAGGTCTCTTCCAACCTAAACCATTCTATGATTCACATCTGCTTGCTGTGCAAAAGGCAGCAGTGTCTCTGTAACACTGGCTCTACATCTGAGAGCATCCTCTACTCCACTACTGGTACCTGTAGAGACTCTTCTGAAGTCAATAAATCAGACTGGATTTTCAGCTGCATTAGTGAAAATGAGAATTTGTACCACAGATTAAAAATGAACTCCACTTGCACTATGGTAATGATGCTAACATGATCTATGCAGAATCCTTGCTGTTTTCCAAGCTGTTACTGCAGACAGTCTGACTGCATTACAGTGAATCAATGGCAACAAACTAAGTAACAGGGCCAGGAACATATACCGAGCCCTAGAAAGTTCTTTTCCTTAAACTCTGCACCGCATTGCCCAGAGAGATTACACACCACTAGACTTCTGCATTAATGAAACACCTTTGAAATCTTAAAATTAATATTCTGTGTTTTAATCTTCATCCTGTAATTGAACAAATATGCCACAAAACATCTCTGTGGATTCATGTCATTATTCAAGACTGAACAGGTAAAGCTTCTCCAGTCAAGGATGTCAAATAAAAGAAGCCTGTAGGGCATACTTCTCACCATCAGTCTCCTCTTGCTGAAGTGATTGTTCTGATAAAACCAGGAAAGATCTTTTTTACTTTTTGCATTCAGATAAGGGATTTTTCCCCCTATTGTGGTCTTTTTAGTCCAAAATGTTTCCTCAGAATCAGTCTGCTAAAGGATTACAGTAGTAGGAGTCTAGAGATGCCCAGAGGTCTGTGTTTGAAACAATCCAAGCAACAAAGCAGTAACTAGCTCTGTGCAGCAAATGACAGCTCTTACAGCAAGCTGAAGCTTGAATGTTGGTAATAAAACCAAATTAGTTAGGGCACGATTCTTCTGTGCCCCATATTCTGCCCTGCCTGCTAATTCATCACAGCCTTTGACACTGCAAAAGGTTTGGATGAGGAGGACATACTTTCTAAAACATTATAGTATCATACTCAGTGCAGATGAAACCAGATAAAACCACTAGGGGCATTAAGCCAAAGCTTCTGGTGTGTCATCAACTCCTAAAGTGGAATTAGTGGAAGCTATCTCCACTCCTGTTGCAGAAGATCTGGCCCTTCTTGTGATGTCTGGGACATAAGCAAATGGAGGGCTGCATCGACCTGAACCCAGCCCTCAACAGGTCTGGGTCACTCGGAGGGTCCTTTCCTTATGACATGAAAGCAGCCACCAGAGAAAGAGAAGATGGAAAAGAACATCCATTGGTATTTTTTAAGGAAGGTGCCAGAAAAGTTCCATGCTTGACAGCTTTAGTCTTAATCCTTAGTTTTAGGGCAAATATTCTTGCTTACAATAAAGGCCAGATGACAGCCATGGTAATTCTCAGCCTTTCCAGGGAGGCACTTTGAACCTAGGTAAACTTAGAGTTCTGAGCAAAGTCTGACTCCCACCACCATGTCTATGGTTCCAAGAAACTGCTTGTCCTTCCTTGGCTGCTGGGGAGAGAAATTTATTCCAGCACTGTCCAACTTGTATCATATTTCCACTTGACTGGGATAGTTGGCACATTCAGCTGTGCCCAATCCTTGCACTTAAAACTAGCATAGTTCCTAAAGATCCCCCTGGTAAGCCACTTGGATAAATGCCTACACACACTCAATAAGCACCTAACAGTACTAGGTTGATTCACATGCCTCAGCAGAATTCATGCACCATCTCACCCAACCCTGAGGGTATCAGGCCTCAGTCAAGGGTGTGTTTGCTTAAGTTCACCCTCCAAAGCTCAAATACCCCTCTCTGCCAAGCTTCTTCTGTTGTCTGCAGGGAGAAATGTACTAATGAGGGCAATGCATCAAAATCATAGAACTTAAATCTGTCACAGCTAGTTTGCAGGAGACTTGGTATTCTTTATTTCCATCTTGACTGCTAAGGCTGGTCCTCAGGAATCCCAGACTCTGAAGGCAAGTCTTTCCCCTGGTCAAGGAAGACTGGGTCAGAAACAATTGAGGCAAACTAGAGACCTGCAAATCCAGGGACACCAATGGGATGCACACACAAGTGCTGAAGGAGATGGTACATGTTATTGCTAAGCCACTCTCCATCATCTTTGAAAGGTTATGGAGAACAGGAAAGGTACTTGAGGACTGGAGGAAAGCCAGTGTCACTCCAGTCTTCAAAAAGGGCAAGGAGGAGGAAACTACAGGCCAGTCATGAAAAGGTGATGGAACAGCTCATTCTGGAGATCATCTCTGAATGTACAGGAAAAGAAGCTTATCAAGACTGGTCAACATGGATTCACAAAGGGAAAATACTGCTTGACCAATGTGACAACCTTCTACAATAGCAGGACTAGCTGGGTAGGTGAGAGGAGAGATGTGGATGTTATCTACCTTGACTTCAGTAAGGCTTTTGACACTGTTTCCCATGACAGCTTCATGAGTAAGCTTAGGAAGTGTGGGTTAGATAAAGGGACAATGAGGTGCATTGAGAACAGGATGAATGACAGAGCACACACAGTTGTAATCAGCACAACAGTTTAGCTGGAGACATGTAGCTAGCAGTATTTCCCAGGGGCCATTCCTGAGTCCAGTTTTGTTCAACACATTGTTCATGACATGGATGAAGGTATGGAGTGTACCCTCAGCATAGGGAGGAGTGGCTGATACACTAGAAGGCTGTGCTGCCATTCAGCAAGACACGGACAGGCTGGAGAGCTTGGCACGGAGGACCTTAATTAAACTGAACGAAGGCAAATATAGGGTCCTCAACCTAGGGAGGAATAACTTCATGTATCAGTACAGGTTAGGGGTTGATCTGCTGGAAAGCAGGTCCATGGAGGAGGACCTTGGAGTCCTAGTGGATAGCAAGTCTTCAAGACCATAAGCCAACAATGTGCTCTTATGGCCAGCGGTGTCCTAGGGTGCATGAAGAGTAGCATAGCCAGCAAGTCAAGGGAGGCTCTCCTCCCCCTCTACTCTGCCCTAGTAAGGCCACATCTGGAGTACTGTGCCCAGTTCTGGACCCCTTCAAGTTCAAGAGAGATAAGTAACTAACTACTGGAGGGAGACCAGCAAAGGGCTATGGAGATAACAATTAGGAGACATCTCTTTTACAAGGAAAAGCTGATAGACCAGGGGTGATTAGCCTGGAGAGGAGAGAGAGGATCTTCTCCATGCTTCAAAACATCTAAAGAGCAGGCATCAAGAGAATGGGGCCAAACTCTTTTGAGTGGTGGCCAGTGACAGGACAAGGGGCAATGGATACAACCTGGAACCCAGGAATTTCCATCTGAACATGAAGAAAACCTTGTTTATTGTGAGGGTGACAGCACTGGAACAGGCCACCCAGAGAGGTTTTGGAGTCTCCCCTGGAGATACTGGAAACCCACCTGGACGTGGTCCTGTGCAATCTGCTCTAAGAGAACCTGCTTTAGCATGTGAGTTGGACTAGATGATCTCCAGAGGTTCCTTTCAATCCCACCATTCTGTGATTCAGGCCTTGTCAACCTAAGTAATTCTTGTGGATTTTACCTAAGGTTTGTGCCCTGCTGAACCCTTACGATGTCGGCTATACTTAACTGACCAAACTATGGAATGTAAAAATGCTTTTGTTAGTGTTTTGCCTGTTTTCCTTGGGTGGATGGGGGAAGGGAGAAATAGAGTAAGCCAACACAATATTGGAATTAGAGCAAGCAAATAAACATTTCCCAGGTAGTGCACCTTGGCAGGAACATGTGTGAAAAGCAAACGGTTAGAAGGCCTTGGTAAAGAAAATAAACAGGTGATTTCAAACCAGGACCAACTGTAATCAGCAGCACTTTAACTCATTTACTCTGGCTGCTGCTATTTCCCACCTGCTGTTCTGCCAGTCTCTTCTGGATTTCTTGGTCATCACAGATGTCATAAACAACAGGCTTGGAAAGCTCAGACTCAATCCGGGCCAACCAGGTGCGAAGGTTACTCATGTTTTTGTCCAGTATTTGTACAAAAGCAAATGTTTCCTTCAGTTTCTTCACCCTAAGCAAACCAGGAAGAACATTTTGTTACAAAGATCTTCAATCAGTGGAAATGATGTTAGAAGAAGGTGAAGACAGGCAAAGCTTTATGAAGCACCTACTGTCCCACCAGGCTGCTGCCTGTACATCAGAGCCATATTTCAGTGAAAACCTACCTAAATTGGCTCAGGAGGCCTCTGCTCTACAGCTACAGGAAGGTCTTGTGTGAATTCTTTAATGAAACTGCATGAGCAGAGTGAATTTTTGTAGCCTTGTTCATCTGCTAGTGAGCTCTTCAGTCAGTATGTGGACATTTGTTTAAGTAGGAGTTTGTACTATAACGTGCTGCAGTTGAGTCAAAGTGGGTCTCTATACTCCTGCTGTGAGTTACATTCACTGTTGTCTTCAGCAACCAACAGGCCCACCGTAATCAGCAAGGTTCTTCTCTGCCAATAGACGCAGATTTTGCCCAAATCACAGGTCCAGCACCCTGAGCAAAGGGGTACTGACAGGAAAGGAGAAGGCCTAAGCAAGGTATACTGTAGAACATATAACACCATGACATTCAAAGCTCTTCTAAACTACAGAATTAAATGTGCAGAGATGTGCCACCCTCCTGGTGGGTGAAAGTGGGGGGAAAAAAAAGAGGCAATCCTGAAGAGAGAGAATATCCAGCAGCTAGAGAGTGTTGAGCAGTAGACAAGCAAATGAACCATCAAGACTGTTTACTTTTATGTCTGTATCAGAGCCCTCAAATTGCAGACAACCTTCTCTTTATTTCCAGCATTTATGGCACATTCCCATGTCAAAACCCTTTATCAGCCCCTCACATTACCCAAGCAGTGTGCTTGAACATCTGAGCAAATCTGTCCCCGCATGTTTGTAGAAACATCTGCAAAATCACCTTACTGCTCTCACATCTTTCCTTGAAATTCTAATTTCTTGTATTTCCCAACAGAAATTACTCAAAAGCCTAATACTGGGGTAACACTTACATCTTCTGACTTCAGATCAAAATTGCAGCTTGCCATGTAGACCTTGGCAGTTAATGGCACAAAAAAAATTTAATAAATCCAGATCATGATTTCCATGATGTCTTAAAAACCTGGATGACAAGGTGAGATGAACTGTACCAAAAAAAGCATGTGTTTTTCTCCATGAACTGCAATGGTCTACCCTGCAGTACTATAAACATAAATGATGCCAAAAACAAGTGACTCCATCCCAACCCTGTTCTAGGGAGAATCCACCTCTTAGCCAATACTGCTTTCCTGTGCTGTCCTTAAGGCTGCTTGCATCCCTCTGATGTCTAGTTCAGTCCCTGTGCCTTGGCATGGATTTTTGGACCTTTCAAGTGATATTTTAAAACGCAAATTTCCAAATTAAATGCTAAGTTACTAGCCAGTGCAGCAACTACCCAGACAAGCCTCAGTATCTAAGGCAAGTGCAGTGCAAAATGTTAAAAGCATGCATCGTGAAAAGATGAAAACATTTCCCATTCATTAGCCACTGTGACTGGGAACTGTCACAAACTAAACAAAAGCAGCAGCTGGGACTGGCAGGGCAGCTTGTACAAGGGGATCACTGCACGTCTCAAAATGCAAGGGACTGTTGAGGGGTCAGAGATGAATCCTAATGCACTTGGCAACTCTAACATTGTGCAAGCTAGGAGTGCAGAGTAGGGAAGATGTAATCTCATACGGTGCAGGTATGAATAGATGATGCCAAGACAGAAGTGCCATGAGAAGGTACTGGGATGCTGGCTCCATGCAAAGGACCTGCCCCTCCCTGCAAGAAAAATGAAGTTTCCTGGCTCACCATCCTTCCTGCTGCCAAACTATTCCACCAGGTTTTAGAGGAGAGTGGTCCAAACTGCCTGCAATCGTGTGGATTTTAGTTGCTTGTGGCAGCTTATGACACAGTGACAGAAGATACACAGGACAGCTAATCCATAATGAACATGCCACGCTGTAGAAACAACTGACCTTATTAGCAACCTTAACGTGACTTAGGGTAAAGCACTTATGGAGGAGATGTAGGAATGATCCTCCTGGATTTGTTCAGTCTGATTGGTTACTGTGAAAGTGCAGAGTAAGGGCAGCAAATTTGGGGTCTCGTGGATTAGCAGCATGGGAAGCACCATCCTTTACCTCTTGTCCCTGAAGGACCAGACAGTACCTTCAGTTTTATAAGGAGGGCAAGAGCAACACAGTTCTATGCTACAACTCCTGGCAAGCATTGGTAACTGCACTCCAGAATGTAAAATTAGTCTTGTCTGGTGCATGCAACCCTGCAAATCAATACTGATGAACTTGGCCCTTGCCAATGGTCCACCTTGTTCTGGCCTTGCAATCGGTGTGAAGCGCAAAGCAGCTGCTTCTGACTCTTTACACTGATGGTGGTTTCCACTGCTGCAGCTGGTTAAGAGGAAGCCAACAGATGACAGAAGCATTTAGCTGCTTTCCCTATCCTTAAGCTCTTTTCAGAGCTCTGCTGCCAAGTTCAACCCTGTATGCAGAAAGCATCTGGCTCCCAAGCAAATAACTGCTATATCAGTCTTTCTGCTCCTGGTTCTGCCTCCTTTAAGTGGTACTCAATGAACATGTCGGTCTCTGATAACTGTACAGCACTTTCTTGTGCTATCATGAGCTGGCAGCACTCAGGTGTCCAAATTCTTTCTTCACCCTATCCTCTGCTTCTGTCTCACCAGCCAGTTTATATCTAGTTGGTTAGGATGTTCAGCAGGGCCTGTGTGTCCCCAGTGCCCGTGGTGCAGCACAGGTGACTCAGAAACACTTTGCCCTGGAAGGCAAATGTAGGCTTCGTGTTGAGCATCAAAAGGAACTGCTAGAAAAGCCAAGGCCTGAGGAAAAGTCTGAGACAAACATCTATGCTGTTGGCATTGTTAACTCTGCATGACTTCAGGCCAGTCAGAAGGAAAGCAGGGCTTGGATGCCACTCTGCCTCTGACAGTATCCACTGGCAATTTATTCTATTCTATTCTATTCTATTCTATTCTATTCTATTCTATTCTATTCTATTCTATTCTATTCTATTCTATTCTATTCTATTCTATTCTATTCTATATTCTATGATATTCTCCACTACTGCTTTGGAAATATCCCTCTGGCGACTTGAAAGTGATGCACATATTTGGACCATCTGATGCCACAGCTGACCTGCTGAGATCACTTCTTACAGTGCTGCTCAATAGAATTTCTACTTCCCTGCTTCCCTTTCTCTGTTCATATCTACCTGCTTCCCATCCTGAAACTGCACTATAGAAAAAGTCATGGATTGCAAGAGACCATAACGGACGATAAGTAGGTGAATGTAGCCAAGGAAGTCCAAAGCAAAGCCAAGAGATATTAAATTATAAATAAAAGTCTCTAAGGCTGACAACACATTTAAAAAGCAACAATTTTAGAATATTTTTTCTGTACGAAATTTCCCCCAAGAATATTATTTTGTCTTAGACATCACCATAAAATTCAAGTTACAGATGGTAACATAAATATATGGGTCTTTATATAGTGGTGTTACTAGAAGCAATAGTCTCAAATACGGCGTCAATGTGGTACTGTCATCTTGCATTTATTTTCTATCAACTGCCATTACAGACACACCATTGTAATTAAGTAATTGAATCAGTTAGCATATTCTGGATAGGATATGAACATTTCTTCGGTGGTTTAACCACCCATAATGCTCTAAGTCATTAATCTCAAACTTGAGCTAAGCAACCAGAGAAGAACAAGAACCTAAGAGAAGTTCGCATTAGTGCTGTAAATACGAAGGCAGCCTTGTCCAAACTGTCTGACCTGATCTTATTGCGGTTAGCAGGCACAGAGCTCAAGGTAAAGGGGAGGGTTCTATGCTGAAGCAATAGGTGAAATGATGAAAAAGGTTGTAAATTCTCGTTGAGCACCCTCAAGTTTGCACTGAAGTCACAGGGGAACTGCCTTTTCGTTTGTTACAGCTCAAAGAAAAATGTAAAAACAGACTCACTACTTTACAACAACCATTCTCAGATGCATTTCTGCACATTGCAAGTATTGCAAATTATTTGTTTTTTGTATGAAAGAAACCTCACAAACTCTTTTGAGATGCAGCTTCTGGAAAGACAGACCTTTTGGGAGCTGGGTGTGGATGAACAAAGCAAGTTGCAAGGCACTAACCCTGGGGCAAAAGCTCCCCCTCTTATCTCCACGAGACCACCCAACACAGAGCAAATTAACAGCTATTAAACTTCAAGTGCAGCAGAGGAAATTAGCTTCTCCCAGTTACCCAGAATGTGGTAGAAGTTGCCACCACAGTTGACTGAATTCTTCCTCTACAAAGTGTAATTCTCAAGTTATTTGGTCAAACAGTCAAAACT
Organism: Psilopogon haemacephalus; assembly: GCA_013396835.1. NCBI lineage: Eukaryota > Metazoa > Chordata > Aves > Piciformes > Megalaimidae > Psilopogon > Psilopogon haemacephalus. Next base: position 1,176,350 of record VWZI01009198.1, read on the forward strand.
TACTGTTTGTTTACCTACCTATCCATAATTCACTTTCCAATGAACTCATGTGCCACCACTCAACATACTCCCCCACAAAAACCAAACAAACGCAAGCGACAGAGAAAACTCCCAACAAGTATGACCACTAAGCTAAAAAAAAAGAAAAACAACCCCCCCACAACCCCCCAAAAAAGAAAAACCAACAACCAAAACCAAAAAACAACCCACAAAAAAACCCCACAAACCAAACCAAAACAACAAACCAAACATCTCTTGCACTTAACAGTAGGTCCAGCTTAAGAGATACCCCAATTCAAAATAGAGCTTGGACACATGCACAAAATGCCTGGGATTAGCTAAATAAAGCCAGTTTCTACATGTCTTAATCTTTATACTAAAATAGCAGTGGCAGAAAAAGAACAAAACCTAGTAGATTATAACTAACAGCTAGCTGCAAAAGTGAACAGAAGGACTAACTGACTTGACTCGAGATTGGATTTGGGTCTTAATACCCTCAGTGGAGTTGCCAGTATTGGGTTACAAGAGAAATGCATTAAGCTGGTTGAGGCTGGACCAGCTATAGGCAGAATTAAATGCTTTGTAGTAACTACTCGGGAAGCACCTAGCAGTAGAAGGCACTTCCAGGTTGACTGCAATGTATCCACACAAAGAGCTGCACAATGTCAGCCAATCGCATTGAACCAGTTGTCAAAATAATGCAGGAAAAAAAAAAAAAAAAAGCTCGAATAAAATATAAAGTGTTATATATGAGCCAGAGAAAGTAACATGCAAATTTTAGCATCTGAAGGAATGAAGAACATCCTTATCCATATTCCTGACTCTCTTTCACAAGCACAGCTGTCACCAGAAAAAGCCACTAGAGCCGTTTCTTTTTAACCGAGGAGGAGCTGGGAATGGCCCTGCCAGCTGATAGGATTGTTTACAATCCGGTATGGCAAATGAGATGCACAGCTCAGAAACCTTTGTTCTGTAGGTTGCAGGGCGAGGTTAACCCTTTGAAGGGCAAACCCCGCCATCAGGAAAGGTGATGTCAAAGGCAAATTTTATGCCTTCCTATGAAATCCAGGGAGGCTTCTCCGCACAGAGCCCGGCCCTGGCACAATGACGAAGCCCCGATGCTGGGCTGTGCCAGCACGGCGAGCAGGGCATGCAGCGGGTGCACCGCAGGAGGCTTTTCTCGCCATACTCTGCCAGCTCCAAAAGATTTGGTGCAAAACCGCCAAACCACGGGTGGTTTTAAGCGAGAGGCCGCGGAGCATTATTGCCGCTGCTGCTGCTAACACGCCGCGTCTCCCACTCATCCTCTAATCCAAGGCGAATTGCGGGGAGCCGCTGGCGCATCGGTGCCCTTCCCCCTCCCGGCCCTGCCAGCGGTGCCTGCTCCAACAAAACCCACCCCGACCAGACCCGCGGCCGTTCACCAACATGGCACTTACGATTCGCAAGAAAAAACCATTCCTCAGCTTGCAAATCTCAAGCTGCAAGGGGACCGTCGGTGCGACCACGGCAGGCATGGAAGAGGAAACCCCTCCTCCACAGATGCCCTATTTATTCGCCGCTTTAGCATCCCGCGTCGGGGGGAGGCTCGCCCGTCCTCCCCGACCCTCCGAGATGAGGAGACACTGTAGCTCTCCCCAGTTTTTAACCTGTACGTTTTGGGGTGGTATTTTACCTGGCAAACGGCCGCATCCCTCCTCAGAACAAACTCACGAGAGCTTTATTCTGACATAAGAGAATTAGCACGCCAAGGAGCGCACGGCCAGCAGCTGCGAGCGGCTGGCAGCAAAAAGGTTGCAGGCTGGAGGCTTCGGCACCGAAAAAGGTAGATGAGGTGCTCATTTCTTCTGCCAAAGAGAGATTGGAGCCTCAGCCCCGGATGACTCGCAGCAGAGTCAGTTTGAAGCAAACCCCCAAAAAACCCCAGCAGAACACATACATCCAACGCACAGGCACCACGCACACGGATCTATCCTTACTTCCCCTGTGTTCCTCTTGCTCGCCCTTCCCATTATATCCCAGGTATTTAAGGGAGAATTAAGTCTCCCACGCACTAACCTGTCCTCTCCTTAACCTTCTAGTGCAGGCAGAAGGCCTCCCAGTACAAGTAGCCTGTTTTGCTGGAGGACAAAATAGCCCCTAATCTTCATTTATGATATCATTCGTTGGTGGAAAAACACACTGTCGTGATTTCTGTGTGTTATGACTGCCAAAGATCACGGGGTGGGAAGAAAGAGGCGGAAGTCAGAACCTTGGATTAAAAGGCACTCCCCACTCAGACAATATTGGGGGGAAAAAAAAAATTAAGAAGTTATTATAATCCTACCAAATATGCAAAGAATTATTTTGAAGTTAAATGGGGTTTCAGTATTCAGGTAGCCTTCCGCTAGCTAATTGCTCACACTTAATATACGTTTGGGTAAAAAGCGCCTGGTAAGACACCACTGCGAGAGGGCTTCAGATGTTCGCATGGGTAAATCACAGTTACCTCAGTAGTGTAACCTGATTATGGGCTGGAGAGGATCAAAATCGTGTTTGAAATACCAGGTCTGAGACAGAAAATGGGGAAATAACCTTCCCAGGCAGCCAAGCAGACACTGGGAATGGTGACAGCATACAGAATGCAGGGAGTCCCCTTGCACTGCCAGCTCCCCCCTGCTCCCAGCACACATTGCATAACCAAAATAAGCCCAACTATCCTGCCTGATACGATAATGAATTCTGTCACAGCTTTTGCACCACAGAGAAGTGTAATCCCTGAAGGACAGGGAGCCTGGAGAACATGGACAGAAAACAGGCACTAGGCGAGTAAGACTTCAACTGTCCAGATTTTTGTTGTTGAACCAAAATAAATACAAGAATTGACATTTTACAATTATAAACCCAAACGATTCTGATGAACATGACTATATTGTTTACACAGGGGCCTCCCTGCGCGATACTTTGCTTCTCTTGCCATGCAGCACTAATCTGCAGCAATTTAAGAAGACCTTTGAACTTGGAGTGCACCCACACTGACTGTGGGCTGACTGCCTGCGACAGGGCAGGACCACACGCTGACATATGGTACCCGATGGGTCTGGCCTACCAAAGTGTAAGCAGTGTGGTGGAAAAATAAACAGACATCAGTTGAGAGGTGTTATGAACCTGCTTGCTCCCCACACCTACCACGCAGGGGGCCCAGTACAACTATCGGGGCAGGCCAGCTACAGTGAGGGTACAGGGGGGAAGGAGAAGCACAGTGCAGGGGCTAAGTGGAGCTCCCCAGTAAAAGCTCTCCAATAAAAGCTCAGTGGAACCTCTGCTTAGCACAAGGTGTTACCACTGGAGAATAACTCCTTCCCATTTTACTGCAATCCTAAGTGGTTTCAGACTGTTTGGGAATTTTAGCTGTGGCACGCAGGAAATCAGCTGTAAACACATCTCTCAGTTCAACGTGGGAAAAAAGGGGCTGATTTCAGTTGTGGCAGTTTAAGATTCCTGGACCCTTCAATGAGGGCTGGCAGCTTGAGAACACAGGGAATAGACCTAGCTGCCAAGGATTCGCATTTAGAAGAACGAGAAGGCACATTTGGCCTTGCAAATTTCTTTGCTTGCATTAAAGGTTACAGTAATTTAAACCCATCCTTGCTACCTACACAAAAAAATGTGCCTTTCTCCACAAAGCTGAAAACACAGACCAGATAAACCAAGAAAGAAAATCACATCACAGTGTGCCCACAGCCAGAGCAACTGAGAAATGGCACCCCCTTTCTACATCTTCGCAGCAGTGAGAAGAGCTGTAAGATTCTCAGAGGTATAAAAACACATTTGTTACTGCAGAGACCAGTCTTTATACCCAAACCTGCCAGAGGCAACCCCCGATGAAGCTGGTGGCTGTAAAAACGGCTCAGGCATCCTCCAAACTCTTTGCATAAGCTCGGGCAGCGCAGACACCCTGCCGTGACACACGGGTGTCCTCCTGCCAGCAGGCACTATGCAAACAGCCACACAGAAGGCAAACACCTCCCCACAGGGCTGGGAAGCAAAGCACGAACAGCATCAGTGGTGGAAAGTACACCGGGGAAGATGGCTGGGCTCAGCACAGGTCCTCTTGCCAGTTAATGTGTGGCTGTGGAGTGCTGCTCCAGAGCATGCTGGGCATGTAAATCCCACTCGATAGGTTTTCAGCTGTCTAACACCTACATACAGCTTGTGCACTCCGTCTCCTACTGTTTCAGGCCTTCACTCGGGTCTACGTGTAAGCATGCAGAGATTTCTTCTGGCAGAGTGCTGCTGGGAGGCGAGTGATGAAAGAACAAAAGCAAAAGATTTCCTATGTCCATTTTTACAGCCAGCACAACGCTCCCTTTCTGCCTGTTAGCATGTTTGTATTTCCCCCTCTGTCAACAGAGACTTCAGCACAAGACCTTCTCTGGTAAGAGTATCTTCTGAGCTAAACAGAAAATCACTTGTTCTCCTTTCCCAGCACACTCATGTCTTAATGGTTACTCTATCCCATGGGAATTAACGTTTTGAGACTTTTCCAAGTTTGCACCAAGCCACTTTCTGACTGCAGCACACGGAGCAAAGCTTTTGTCTGCCACAGCAAGCCAAGCACAGGCATACAATGAAAGTGTTAAGTCCTGCAAGTGCAGCCATATGGCAGATCTGAGCTTGTCACCATAAACTAAGAGAATCACTTCAAGGACTAAATGGAGAGCTTACCTAATTTGCCCATCTGTCTCAGGACATTTATTGGTTTTAAAAGGTGAAAGAAGCTATCACAAAAAATTCCCTGTATTGATACATAGACTTGAGACTGATTTGGTTTCATGTTGGTATCACACAGCCATATACTGCACTACAGAAAACATAAAACGTGACTCAGTTTTCAGAGCCAGCCATGGCAACAACAGAAGTCACAGAAGTGAAACTGGTTATAAATCTCAATTAGACTCCTTTGTGGATGCAGGTTATTTTATACTCTTCAACCACAGAATCACAAAGTGCTTGTCTATTAGAGATATCCAGTGCCCAGAGTAGAGGATTGGTTCCAACACACAGCTAGTCAATGCACATTTTCTCCTCTGATGCAGTGCATGGCTCTGTAGTTTACTCACTGCCCAACTCTTGGCCTGCCATGAAGACATTGTGAAATTTAGTCCTAGCACCTGTGATGTACAGCGGCTGGTGGCCAGGGAAGTGGTGCGGTGAGCTGTGGTGCGGTGAGCTGCGGTGCACTCACAAGTGTAAATAAAGGCAGCAGCTAGGTACAAGTTTTTCAGAACGTGCTGAAGCTTCAATACTTGTCACAAAACACTTCAAGTGACTGCAGACTCAGCATGCAAAAACACAGAAAATTGTCACTTTAATTTACTTGCCACAACTACTGATCTCAAATGCCAGGAGCAAACCCACCAACTCATTTCACAGAGATGCTGTGAAATTAAGTTCTCACAAGTCTGCCTTCTCACCACAGATAAAATTAATCATTTCCCTCTAGAAAGCATTCTCCTGCCTCAGTTTCCCTCAAGGCCTTCTGTTAGTCCTGCTCTTAAGCACTTCCTCCACCCCTTTCATCTTCCCCAAAAAATAAAGCAGTGTCCAATAAAAAAAAGGTCTGCATCTGGGGCTGCTGCTCCAGCAGCAGTTTGCAGCACTGCAACCTCTCTTTGCCAAGCAGCAGTGGGCACACAGCCCACTGTCCTATGCCTTGCAGGCTCCACTCTCCCTGGAGCAAATCCATCCTATCCATTGAATGAAACTGGAAACCATCTGGTGATGGCAGATGTTTGAGATTGTGTGAGGATGTCTCGATTGTGATGGCTTCATGCAACAAGGTCACCATCCATTCTGTCACCACTCTATCTTCATTGTGTCCTTCCAACACAAACAGTTCAAAACAAAACAGTTGTTTTTCCAAAAGCAAAATAAAAAGGAAGGAGACAGTCTATCAGCATGGAGCATCACAATCCCTGCTCACAGATCATCTTGTCCCCAGCCCAAGGCTCCTTGCTCTGATTCATGCCCCCATGAAGAAGCCCAACTTGTGGCACTCCTGTGATCAAGAGAATTGCTGTCTTCTCCCCCATTGTCTGAACCTAAAAGAAGCCACCCAGAAACATAGAAGGAGCTTCCTCTTGAATATCATAGAATCATAGAATGGTTTATGTTGAAAGAGACCTCAAAGATCATCCAGTTCCAACCCCCCGCCACAGGCAGGGACACCTCCCACTAGATCAGGTCACTCAAGACCTCATCCAGCCTGGCCTTGAACACATCCAGGGAGGGAGCAGACACGACCTCCCCGGGCAACCTGTTCCAGTGCCTCACCACCCTCACTGTGAAGAATTTCTTCCTAACATCCCATTCAAATCTCCCCTCTGCCAATTTGAACCCATTCCCCCTCATCCTGTCATTGCAAGACCTTGTGAATAGTCCCTCCCCAGCCCTCCTGTAGGCCCCCTTCAGATACTGGAAGGCTGCTATAAGGTCTCCCAGAAGCCTCCTCTTCTCCAGGCTGAAAAGCCCCAACTCTTTCAGCCTGTCCTCATAGCAGAGCATACCTGTAAGCCAGGTGGAAATTTCAGTCAACTGAAGTCTAATTTAGTTATTTCAGAATTCAGATGTCAATGGCAAGCCACTACTATAGCAGCGATCTCAAAAAATGAAGTTGAAAGGTTGTAAACAGAGCAAAGAAAGCTCACAGGACCCTACTCAGGTTATATTGTGAGTGTTCAGTCTGATGGTTATTTAAGACTGAGCAGCCGAGAACAGCTGAGCTGTGAGCCAAGCCCATGTGGGGTGGATTACATGAGGAAAGAGATATGTTACACTCACACTACAAAACACAGCAACATGCTCAACGTCCGCTAGTATTAAGTCCAAAACCAGTAAAGTCCACTGGTATGTATGATAATCTTGGACCACTGAAGAAGATGCTTAAAATCACATTTTGTCACACCCTTCTCACTCATTACCCTAGTCCTGATCACAGAGTTGGTGGAAATCACAAGTAGAACCTGGCACGTTGCAGACCTTTTGTGGTTAAGAACACAGGAGCACTAATAAAGCATTACACCAACTCACCAGTAGCTGCAATATTCACTTACATATATCCTCAATACTGGGAGCTACATTTATGCTGTGGGCAAATCCTTATCAATGTACCTCAAAGCATCACCATACACGTATCTGAAGGTCAAGATTTAAGACATTCCAAGCAGAAAAACTCTTGGCTGAGACTGCCAGATCTCTCTAAACATCCCCTCGTTTTTTTAGTGCATTTCCCTAAAAATTAGAAATGTGCCATGTTTACCTCGATTTCAAAATACTGCATTTAAATCTTAATTTAAAAATTGCTACGATTAAAAAATAACATGCAGCAGAATACATACAATCATTAAAGTGCTTAAAAAATTGCATGTTACCATGAGAACAGAGAAAGTGCTGCTATAAAAGTAAAGCATTCTTTCCTGCACAGGTCAAATACAAAGACACCTTAAGACAGCCACGGCAAGACTATCTGCAGTGATAGATGTTGAAGACAGCAGCTTCTGCTTAATCATTCACAGCTCATGTGTCACCATTAATTCAGATCTCATTTCTGATTAAGACCCAGCACACTTAGCACTACATTGTCACAGATGCAACCACCCACCTTATCTGTCCCTAATGTTAACTGAGCAAGAGAGCTTCTGAAGGCCCAGAAAGGAGGGTTACAGGCCAAACAAAACCTTCAGAGACAATTAGACCAACACTAATTTGGTGTTAGGTTTATTATTTCAGGACTACTAACAAACTCAGGCAAGTGGTGAGACCAGCCCAGCATCCCTCTCACAGGTTGTGGTAGAAACTCACAGATAATAGTGAAATGGGATAGTCTCAGTAAGGCTAATATGAAAATTATCATGGTGTTCTTAACTCTGTCAAGTATAATAAATGCTTAATCCTTTAAGAGGTTGTTGTCTAGAGTATGCAGGTTTTTGTTTTAATTTCAACTGATAGTGTTTTTTTGTTTCATCATCATGCAGAAGATTTTGAATTTAAAAAATACATTCATGGTATGGCCTTCCAACTGTTTTTAGGAAAGATTACTAAAGAGACAGCACTAATTCTAAATGCAACCTCATATACTCTTGAATGTAAAAAGGAACATCATATAGATCTGACTGTCTACAAAGACATACCAATTCCCAAATTCTGTGTGTTCAGACACTGGGTGAAAATGGAGGCCTATCTTAAAACAGAAGACTTCCTGAAGAGCCCAAATTAACTCCTACCATACTACTTTAAAATTAAGTTGCAATTCAACACATGTGACAGAAATCACTTTGACTCTTCCTTTTACATTGCTCCCATGATTAAAATTAGGTATTACAGAGATTCTTACACCATGTCCGCTACCCTTAGACAAATTAAGACATTTGATGTCGAAATACAGCAAGAAGTCTTAACAAAACCACATTAACTTAAGTTTAAATTGACTCTCAGTAGTGAATGTCAATAGAACTGGAAAACTGTCAGTCTGTTTCTGATGGCCAAGGAGACCACCTTCTGATTGCTTTCATATAAAATACTGAAAAGAATTTTCTTACCGTGCTCCAATGACATCAAAGAGATGCTGCCAGCGATCACTGATTTTATTGAGTTTATCATCTATTTCGGCAACTCTGCTCTTGTTGCTAGCCTTGATTAGCTGATCACCCATTTGCTTCAAGTGCATCTTATTTTCACTGAACAGGTTTATTTCTTCCATGCAATCCTGATAAATATAAACAAACATTGCCTAACTCATGGACAAAACCAACCAACCAACCAAAAAACCAATACAAAGCTATGTGTTTATTTTCCTGTGTATGTGATGTGAAGGTTGATGAAAAGCTCAACGTGAGCCAACAGTGTGCACATGCAGCCCAGACAGCCAACCATGTCCTGGGCTGCATTAAGAGAAGTGTGGGCAGCAGAGCAAGGGAGGTGATTCTCCCCCTTTACTCTGCTCCCCTCAGACCCCACCTGGAGCACTATGTGCAGTTCTGGAGCCCCCAGCACAAGAAGGATGTAGAACTGTTGGAGAGAGTCCAGAGGAGGGCCACAAAGATGATCAGAGGGTTGGAGCATCTCTGCTATGAGGACAGGCTGAGAAAGTTGGGTTTTTTCAGCCTGGAGAAGAGAAAGCTTCAAGGAGACTTTATAGTAGCCTTCCAGTATCTGAAGGGGGCCTACAGGAGGGCTGGGGAGGGACTATTCACAAGGTCTTGTAATGACAGGACGAGGGGGAATGGGTTCAAATTGGCAGAGGGGAGATTTAGACGAAATGTTAGGAGGAAGTTCTTCACCAGTGAGGGTGGTGAGACACTGGAACAAATTGCCCAGGGAGGTTGTGGCTACTCCCTCCCTGGATGTGTTCAAGGCCAGGCTGGATGAGGCCTTGAGCAACCTGATCTAGTGGGAGATGTCCCTGCCTATGGCGGGGGGTTGGAACTGAATGATCTTTGAGGTCTCTTTCAGTCTAAGCCATTTTAGAATTCTAAGTCAGATTTGGCCTGTGAAGGCTGAAGTTTCTACCTAAGCATATAAAACTCTTTCACTTAAAAAACTCCCCACCAACCAGACAAACAAAAATCTAACAACAACAAAATAAAATAAAATTTAAAAAACCACAAAAAACTCCACCTTAATGGAGAAGCACTCTCACAATGAAGCCACTACAAAAAAATAAGCAGCTTAAAGACTTTCAAGTGTCAGGAGTAAGTACTTCTAAAAATAGCAGTTTAATGTTCCAGTTTTGTCTCTGCTTTCCTGATTTAACACAATTTTTAAATCAAGCTGCATCAAAAAACCCCAAACTCAAGTCATTGATGTGTTTCTTTTTCTGGCGTTCTTATCCAGAGGAGATCTGGGATTAGATATTAAGACCTTTAAGCCACGGGGGAAAATATTACAGCAAAATAACAGTACTGTTTAAAATCAAGCTAATACGAAAGTATTAACTGCATTGACTACCAAAGAGAAGATGCAGAATTAGGTTTTATTTTTCATTATGGTAACTTCTGGTTCACATTGATCCCTATCAGGGAAAACTCTGAGCAGTGGTGTCAACGTGTACCCAACAAGCCAGTCTTCCACCACATACATAACACTCCATGCCTAAATGGAGCCAGGTGCAGGTGGCATTGTGGTTTTGCATTGTACTCCAAGTCTGAACATCGAGAAAAGCTATGCTGGAAAAGCTCATCTTTTCACAAAGCTCTCTATGTGCTGGGTTTGTACCATGTATTGCTTTTGAGAAGCATGGAAGAAATGAGGAAGTGTGTCTCTATAACAAGCTGTCAGACTGCAATTGAAGAAAAGTGGTGTCACTACTTACCTTCTGCAATTTGTCTATCCTGTCTTCAATGCTGACATCTGCAGTCTGCAACACTTTGCTTTCCATCTGCACCAGCCAGGAGCACAGCTCCTTGTGCTTTTCATTGAACACGATCCAGGTATTGAGCCTGTCTTCAATCTCCTGCTTACGCAGAGACACCTATGGATGAACACACATATTAACTGCTGGCAACATCTTTCTCAGGGAGGAAAACAGCAATTAAGAACCTTACAATTTCTTGTCTGCATCTGATCACCTTCCATTTTGCAGGAGCAGTTATCAAATACATCTAGCTTTCTTCTCAAAACCAGCAAGCAGATTGTTATTACACTGTATTTTAGATAGCAGGGCTAAGAGTTGACTAGCAAACACCAGATTCTCTCCCTCAGAGGAGAGAATTAAACACAGTGATAGTTTTATAAATAATGAGCTTATATAAAATTTTAAATACTAGTCAGTGAAAAACTGAAAATGCCAAAGAAAGACTAAAATATCTGTTACTACATACTCTTTGTTACAGTGTCATATGTAACACAAGAGAAGTACCACCTAGGCATGTTCTTATTTTTTGGCAACTGTAAGAGAAACTTTGCAACTGCCTACTGTGATGATTTTATCTCTGTAAAAACCTTCTTCTTTGTATTCCTGTAGTAACATATATGATTCAAAGGAAGTGAAAAATGGTACAAGTTCTACTCAAACAAAACAAACAACTACCCCCTCATCCTCACTAAATAAACCTTGTAAAGACTGGATAAAACATTTTGTTCACTTTGGCTGCGAATGGCCATTCCAAATATCACCCAATGGCAAGAAACATTCCCTCTTTCCATCTGACAGCATATGACTCCTCAAAATTCCATTACTGATTCTCCTAGACCAATCTTTAACACTATTCTGTACCTCAGAGTGACACTTAAGTGCGTAGTGTGGAAGCAAACCGTCTCCATGTAACATCAGGATTAAAATAGGAGGCGGCACTAGGCGACCTCCTACTATATTGCTTCTGTCCTTTAACTTCTAAATTCTTTAAAGAGGGCACAGACTTTTCAAAGAAGGAACATGAGTTCTCCATCTTTCATACAGAGATGAGGCCAAAAGCACTGCCATGGGCTACTGGGGAACAATCTGCAAAGTTCTCAACACAAAAGCATCTCCTGGAGAGCGCAGGGATCTCAAAAAGTCTCCCTAAAAGGGCTCTGCTCTGCAATTTTCTCTTGTACCTTAAAGCCTCAGAGGTAGGAAAAGTAAATCTGTTTCTCCCTCTACTACCTGTGGCACCTCCTGTGTACAGAGACAAGTTAACTTGGTCTATAGAAGAAGAGACTATGCACGTCGGCAAAACCATTGTTAAATTCTGAAATGGTTCTGGCTCCATCCTTGCCTGCTAGCACAAGGCAAGGCAGGATGATTTTAAGCGCAGGAAGCATCTTTTGGATGGCTGTGCTATACAGGCTGGGGGTAAACCAGGAACGAGTCAAAAGCTTTTTTCTCAGACAAGCTTCTAGGAATATGAACCCTTCAAGCCACAGCTTCGAGCACTTCTGCATCAAACCACCGGCCCTGGTACTGGCTTCATGTTGCACCTCGGCATGATGCAGAAGCAAACTGAGCATCCCCAAAGACATTGGGAAATCTTGACATTCCCAAGGAATAGCAACCCAAGGAATAGCAACCCGGGCTCAACCCGTACTACACTAGCGCTCACTAGGACTGGCCTCTGGTGATGCTGGTAGTTAAATCTTTGACCTATATGTACCCTGCAAAGGCAGCTATGAAAAGGCTAATCCCTTGAGTGCATCTGCTCACTAAGTGTGTTTGTGTCCATGCCCAGTCCAGCACAGGCATCTGGCTGTCCTGCTCCAGTGGCGGTGACAGCTGCAGCTGCGTCTCGCTCTCAAAGGCTTTTTCACCTCTCTGCATTTATACTGCAAATTTTTCTCCACACAATGCATCTTGACTACTCTCATTTGTTAGCCAAAACAAAGCAGTCATGCTGGCTGCATAGCTGATACAGTCTGCTCCTCTACCCTCCTGTCCAGCACCAAGCGTCAGTGCAGGCTCTCTGGAAGCTCCTTAGGGCTGTGTAAACATTTCAGTACGCCCAGCACGGAACAGATTCTTCGCTCTACACATCTCTGTGTGCCTGATACAGGCACGTTAATGTCATCCCACTCTTCTCTCCAAGACAGACTGAAATTTTTTTCTGAATAAAATCTGAACTTAAATACATACAGGAAATCACCACCTGGATAGACTGTAGTAGAGGATATACAACAGCTTAATTTTCAGGCTGTCCACCACAGTTGAAATGACAGCCACCAGCAATTCACCAAACAATGAAAAAACAACTAAGTTCTCTCATTGATAAGCTTAACTGCAGATTGCTATTAGGAAAACAGTTCAGGCATTTTGATTTTAAAGTAATGTTCTGTATTTCTCGGGAAGGGGCTAGCCTGTCTCCAGAATTGTTTTTGAAGAGTTCAGAAATAATAACAAAATACATTGGTTGTATATTAACCATCCAGCTTTCTTGTTAACCACTCTGCCTGCTTGTTGCAGTGAAAACAAAACAAACCCAAACAAACAAAAACACCCCACACCAAAACCAAAAACTATTTGGTCACATCTACATTAGTGAAATAAGCAGAGCGGTTCATTACCCAGCAATATTCCCACCAAGATTGCCTTACCTTTGCCTGAGTAAGGTTAGGCATGAAATAATAACTCGCTTCAATACTTCTTTACAAACCGCACAATAAAAGCTATTGACTTGTCAATAAAGAGAGGCAAGAGCTGGGCTTGCTGGGATGTAGAGCCATCCACAATAACTTTAAGAGCCCGAGTATTTTACTTCTGCCAATCCTGCTAACAGGACAAAGTAAACACCCATTCAGACTGCATAATAACCTAATGAATCAAGTTCATGTGACTTTGCTGGTAAATGTTCCCCAGCAACTTTACATGCAGCGCTAAATTAAATCCAATATAGCAAAAAAGGCAGAGTCCGAATGTTTCACAGTATTTTACTGTTACAGAAAAGGCAAGTCAGTTCTCAGGTGTTTAAACCCGAAGAGTCATCATTTAAAGCCATTTTTCTTTATGAACTTCTGGCTTTTTTTTTTTTTTTTTTTTTTTTTGCTAATA
>VWZI01009198.1:1189855-1214729 GCA_013396835.1 Psilopogon haemacephalus
TGGCTTTTTTTTTTTTTTTTCTTTAGCATCAAATTGCAAAGACCTCCCCCTTCCTTTTCCCGTTGCATGCCTTCAGGCAATTCCTGTGCTTATCCCTCTCTCTTCCACCCCTCCAACCCCTCCCTGCCCCGTCCCTTTGGCAGCCCAGAACAAAGCCACCTATTCCAGCAAACAGCTACATGCGAGCCCTGCGTACTTCAGGCACTCACTAAGTTACAAAAGGTTTGCAAACAAAACAAAACACACAAACACCCCACAACCCCAGCCCCCCAAAATGAAAAAGAAAAGCCAACCAAACAAAAAAACACACAACCGAAGGGGAAAAAAAAAAAATCTCAGCAGTTTATGTCCAGGAAACGAAGGCAAACTTCATTCCTGGTCAGCTGGACCAGGAGAAGCCCCATTCCCACCCAAGACTGCAACAGTGCACCAGCCTCTAGAGAAATCCCATCTGCTGACCTGCTGTCCCTCTTCTGCCAGGCCCAGTGAGTATCCTGCTATAACACAGAGAAGGTGAAAGACTTACTCGCAAGCAGAGCTCTTCCCACTGCCTGTGCAAATGTTCAATTTGCTCCTTGAGCACCATCATGTCCTCGGTGAGGATGCAGTGAGTCAGCTCCATCTTCATGGCCTGCAGCTCCTTCATCTTGTGGGCCCAGTCTGCCAGCGACTGCTCCAGCTCCTGCATGGAAACGCACTCAGAACAAGCCTTGGCACTAAGCTCCTCTGGTTTCCAAACCTGCTCCTTAATCCCTGCCTGGTGTTGTGGGGGAGGAGAGGAGGGGAATGTGCTGCAGCTTGTGCAGAGCTTGCTGGCTGGATCGGACTAGGGGTCTACTGGAGCCCCGGGGTAGCTGTTGCTGAGGAACTGGTGGAACACCAGGCTCAGCTGCATCCCGAAGTGCCAAAGCGCTGCCTGACCCCCTGCAGCTCCCCATAGCTCCAGGGCAGTGTTTGGGGCTTGACATCCGGGAAGGAATGTGCCCACATCTGTGAGGGTTTTTTTGTTTGGAATTTGCTTTTTGGCTTTGGTTTGTTTTTTTTTTTTCCCAGTTGATTTTGGCCAAATTGTTTTTCCACCTGCATTTGTTCCAGTTTCAGTTTATTTATTTAAAAGTTTCAAAATAAAATTGTTTTCATTCTCCGATGGATTGTATCACAAGTACTTGATCAGATTTGTCAAAACTGTGGAGATTTTAAACCATTCACAGAAGCATGCTCTCTTCAGCTTTGTTCCTCTGACTTCTCCTTCTCTTTATAATGAGGCTACAGATTTTCTGTGTAAGTGGTAAAATTGCCACCTAAAATGCACAGACACTGCTGCATGCAGCTTGGAAACATGATGCAGTACACACAAGATCTCATTTTGCAGGGTAGTCCCTGGGAAGTGTCCTCCTCAAACAAACAAAACATCACAGAGGATCCAATTTGTCTCATTTTAGAGGGGACAGCCCCCCCCACCACTCCCATCTCCCACCCCACCCCCCACTGTTTCTTAGCAGGAGCAGAGTGCTGGGTCCAAGCTCTGTGAGGATTTTCACAGGTCTTGTGATCCAGTCACTTAGCTGAATCATTAAAATAAATAAAAAAAAAAATCTGATTTGCTTCAACACTGGAGGAAAGAACAAATAAACCTGAGCCTAACATTCATCTGAGCGCTCACATCAAATTACTCCCTACAGAAGTGCACACCGGCATTTATCTAGCTTAACAAGGGTCAAATCTCTGCATTAATGGAGCCAATAATGACATTTCATGACACTTTGACAGCCTCACGTAAGGTCCAGGCATGAGAGAAAAACAGCTTTATTCCATAGAAGAGTGAAATGCAGGGAGAGGAAAGAAAGTCCCTCTTTCCCAAGCCATTTTACTGTGACACCCAAGAGCTGAACTACACTGGCTCTGTCTGACCCTGACGCCTCTCCAGCTAAATTTCTCTTGCAGGAGCTGCGTGCTGCCATCTCACAAGTAACTCAGGGCTACAGCAAAACTGCTGCCCTAGCAGTAGAAGGCAGCCAGCACTGACAAAGAAGATTTTAGACAGCTGATAATGAGTTCAAAGCCTTAGCTTGTTATTAGGCTTATTCATTCCCACTGCAGAGGTCAACAATCCACTTCATAAAAGGATGATGAAAGGCTGACCAACCCAGACCACATGTCTCCTATCCCTTGGAAAAGCTTCCCTTGCTGTTTAACTTTTCATGCAGCACTATGGGCTGCAAGGGAATTTGCCACTCCCTTAATCTTAATTTTCCTTCTCTAATTATTCTCACATCTGCAGAGCGCTTTGCAGATTTACAAGGTCTCTTGCCTGAGGAGCTCCCTGCCCAAAATGGATTGGAAACCGAAAAGGAGGAATTGGCCGTTAGAACAGCAGCGAAATGAGCTGAGAGCAGGGAGATTCTTTCCTTTGCTCTGAAAAACTGCTTAGCTTAAAATTCACAAATAGAAAGCAGCAGCAGGGAATAAAATCCAAACACTACTACTACTCTTGTAATCTTCTTTGGACTTTTCCAACTGATAGCAACCAAGAGACAAAGGATAGAAATTCAGTGTCCCTGAAGTGCAGGTAAGAGGGAGAACTGATTTCACTGGGATCAGGTCTAGTGAAAAGACTACAGCTATTTAAATACAATATGACTGTTTGATACCTTAATGTGTTCCTTGGCTTTGTAGAGCTCTTCATGTTCAACTGGAAGTGGATCTTTTATGTTCTCCTTCAGCTCTTGCAGCCTGCTTTCTAAGTCCTTGCTTTGCTTTTCACAGGAGTCCCAGCTCTGCTCAAGGAGACCCAAGGTGGTTATAAAAGGTTTACACTTCATCATGACATGTTGCACCATATGGATGCATCACAAAACAGCCTCTTCAACCACTGAAATGCATAATCATGTGCTCTGGTAATTTGGATTTTCTTTTAGATACACTACACTACCCACAACAATTTGGTGCCTGGATTTACAGAAGAACTTGTCCCTGCCTTGCATTTCAGGTTTGTCTTACAGAGCATTTCTATTAATTTTGTTTTGTTCCACCTGAGAGGCTTTTAGCAGGTGTAGCACATGTGCTGTCTAGGCATGACCTACCCTTCTGTTTAGAGGTAAAACAGGAGGAGCGACAAGTCATGTGAACAACCTTGAACCTCAGTTTTACATCAGGCTTCACAATCTGAAGCAGGAGAGAGCTCCAGGCCATGCAGAGCATGAGAACAAGCAGAGTGAGAACATCTATTGTAGGAACAAAGGGATGACAACCCCATTTTCCTTTGCAGAAGCAGGGGACCACAGATTTAGCTTCCCACAAGTCCTGATGGTATATGACAGGCACCTTGCACAGGGAAGAGAGCAGATGCTCAGCATGTGCCTTCTGGATATGGAGCTCAGCCGTGGGCATGGATTAGAAGGGAAGGTCTTCAGACCCAACAGTAGAGAAGTAGGTGCTGCTCCTACCTGTAAGGTGTTGGCCATCTGCACTGTCATTTTGTCCAGCTCCACTTGGGTGTCCCCCCAACTCTGCTGTAACTGGCTGAGCTCCTCCTGGAGAACAGCGCTGGTCTCTGGATCGGAGACAGAGCGCAGCTTCTCCCCGGTATCGATGACTACAGAGTACAGGGCTTGCCACCTCTGCAGAATCACTGCCTTACTCTTTAAGAGAAAGAAAAATTAACTGTTTCTAATGAAAGCTTTAGAAGCCCACTGCTGACATTTCACTAAGGGAAGCAGTGAAGATTCACAAAAGGCACAATGCACTTATCTGTTCGCATTTACAGAAAAATAATTTCAGGAGAAAAAGAAAAAATCAGACTCTTTCAGATCTTCTGATCTATACAACTGTACAACAGTTTTTCCACAGAATCCACGCAGAGTGCAAGGGCAGCAGTCAAAACCCAGTTCAAGTTCTGTCAATGTCTCTAGAAACAGCCACTAAGGCAATTTTTTTCAGAGATAACAGCTTCCTTGATCACCACATACTCCAAGTGAAGTAAGCCATCAACAATCATTTGCCTTCAACACAAACTAGTCTATAACACAAGCAGTGGTGATCACTGTTTATTTCCCTAAAACATCAGCAGGAGAAAGGGCAATTTGTAGAGGAGTGAGACGTTTCTTTGGATTTTCTCACTAAGAAAGCAGAAGCACTGGTAAAATCTACTGAAACCAGCTCTACACAGAGGATTAGAAGAAAGGTGAAATCAGTAGGGTAAGTAACAAATGGAATAGGGCCAAGGTATTAATCCGTCAACGTTTGGTGTGTGGGAACACAATAAACCTGGGCCATGCAAGCAGCATTGAATAACGTATTTGTGAAAGATTTCATATTGCCCTAAGCAGCTGTTAAGTTCATGGTTTCTTTTACTTACATATAAACCAAGGAAGTGCATCATTGCATGAAAAACCAAGACACTAAAAAACAGGCAATTAAAAAACCACAGATTTTAGATTTGTGCAAAGAAAATACAGTACCTTGAAATCTTTAATTAGATTTCTAAGCTGGCAAAGGCTGTGGCAGTTCTGACTCTTCACAGCTGTGATGAAGCTGTTTGTACTAGCAAGAAATCTGCTGAGACTCAGCAGGGAACTCCTGAAGAGCTGCCACTGTCTCATGAGTTCATCGATATCTTTCTTTCTCTGCTGAACCATCCAGCTAACATTCTGCCACTGCTCTTTCATCAGCGTGACCTTGGAAATAATCTCTCTTCTGAAAAAGAAACATATTTTGTTAACATGTTTTGACCTCAAGACTCCATTTTACAAGAACTGTGCTGGATTTCCATTTGCAGCTTTGTATTACAACTACAATACCACTATGCAATAAACCTTCTGCAGCCTTAAGCTCATCTCTGTTCTCGGTGTTCCATCTTTAGAGCAATCAAAAAAACCTTTTGCATGATGTGAAAATGGATCATGCAAGCCATTGTTGCTATTGTTGTAAAAAACAATAAGCACTAAACACTTGTCTGAAGAACAAGCAGGTAGATGCAAGTGAGACAAGGTCTCTGATGCTGCTGCAAAACTGATCTGTGCTTTTACCAGACTGTTAACTTGGCAGTTCAACCATAACGGTATCTCCTACAGCAGTGGGACCTAACTGCCAAGTGGAAAGGCTCTGTGTGTTATTAGTGAACCCATTCAAATAGCCTTTTGGCTGTCTAGCTGGAGGGACTAAGACAACCCCATCGACCAGTTTTGCTCCTCTGCAAGAGGCTGTGGCTCCCATATTAGCTCTTGTACAAATACCCGTGCTTGTGGGGGTAGCTGCAAGACTGTTCAAGGCCAGCAGCTTTGCTGAGCTTAGCCCTACCTTCCCTGGCAGCTTTAAGCCAAGCTATGGGCTTCAGACTGAAGTGTCTGATGGGAGCACACACACTCTCCTGCCAACTCTCTGGAAGCAGCAATCTCTGGCAGAGAGGGGTAATAATGTCTTCTCGGCAAAAACAGGAGGCAGCTGAGCCTCTGCTCACAGGTATTACTTGCTGCTTCTCTCTCTTCACTGATGATGAGAAAAGCCCAAGATGGTCTTGATAAAAAACAGGTTTAGCTACTACCTGTTTTGTAGTTTGTGGCTGAGGACTCAATGGCCTGCCATCCATGCCAGGGGCAACACAGGCAGCCTCAAGTATCTGCCCTTGAAGAAGCAGAAGGGTGTAGCAGAGGGAAAGGATCCTTTGTATGCAGCATCCTCACTATGCTAAGGAGGCAGCCACAGTTATGGTTTCAATAGCTGCAGGGGGAGCAGGAGACAAGGAATCCTCCCTCTTCAGAGGCAGTTGGTTTTGTTAGACAGAATGTGCAGTTTCTGTACAAAATGCACCCTGGCCTGGGCACCTGTGTTCTTGTCATTGCACCTCCTCACATCCTGCAAATATGTCAGGAGGCTGAAGTAAAGCCAGTCAAGAATTTTGGGTGTGTCTTCATGACAGCAAAGCTACAATACCAACTCTTTGGAAGAGAGCAGGTCCTGCACTTGGGTCACAACCACCCCAAGGAATGCTACAGGCTTGGGGAAGTGTGGCTGGAGAGCTGTCTAGCAGAAAGGGACCTGGGGGTTCTTATCGCCAAGCAGCTGATTATGAGCAAGCAGTGTGCCCAGGTGGCCAAGAAAGCCAATGGCATCCTGGCCTGTAGTAGAAGTGCTGTGTCTAGCAGGAGTAGGGAGATGATTGTCCCCTTGTACTCGGCTCTAGTGAGGTCACACCTTAAGTATCGTGTTCCGTTTTGGGCACCTCAATACAAGAGAGATGTGGCAGTGTACAAGGAGTGCAAAGGAAGGCAGTGATGCTGGGGAAGAGATTGGGGAATAAATCTTATGAAGAGCATCTGAAGGAGCTGGGGCTGTTTAGTTTGAAAAAGAGGAGGCTGAGGGGAGACCTCATTGCTGTCTACAGCTACCTGAAAGGATGTTGTGGAGAGGCTGCTGCTGGTCTCTTCTCACAAGTAAATAGTGATAGAACAAGTAACAGCCTCAAGCTGTTACTAGATGGGTTTAAACTGGACATAAGGAAAAAATACTTCATGGAAAGAATGCTCAGGCATTGGAATGGACTGCCCAGGGAGGTGGTTGAGTCACCAACTCTGGATGTGTTTAAAAGTGGTTTGGATGTGGTGTTTGTGGATATGGTTTAGGGTAAGCCTTGTAGAGTAGGGATATTGGTTGGATTTGGTGATCCCAAGGGTCTTTTCCAACCTGAATGTTTCTGTGGTTCTGTGATATTCACTGGATTGCCATGGTCTTAGGGAGAAAACCAAATAGATTACCTTTTCTCTGCTTCTCCAGATTCCAAGGAAGGTAGAACTTTTTCTATGATAGAATTAAATCTCTGCTGATTTATGGAAACCTCAGTTTGCAGCTTCTGAAAATAGTAGGAGAACAACAGCTGTAACTGTTCACTGAACAACCTCTGCAATGAAAGCTACTTCTGTTCCTCTGCAGTGACAGCATTTATCTACTTTCAGACGTTTAAAGGTCTGTTATGAAGTGCTAATATCAAAGGCATCCTAAAAGATTCTACACTGTTGGGGTACCAGGAAGCATTTGCACATATGTGGTAGCAGAACCCACTAGGAGCTGTATGTTACAGGCAATCTGAAACCTAATGTCTGTTGGACTCATTCATAAGAAATGCAACCCAGACAGAAACTTGTAGAAAAGGTACCAAAAAAAGCTATTTTAAAAGGTGAATTTACTCCTTATCACAAGAAAAAAGTATTGAATTGACTGGGAGGTCTAAGTAGAAGATAGAAAACAACTTTCTGTGGACCCTAATGAAAGGATCACCAGCATGCAGAGACTTAACATTGAATACACAGAACTTTGGGTAGTATAAGGCTGTGTTTTGTCATGGCAGCACAAAGCTCACTCTAACAGTCCATGGTGTTTACCATTTACCACGATTGTTTTTTTTTAAGTACTTTGGTTGTTTTTCCATCCTCCTGTTACTAGGACAAAGTCTTTACATAGACACCTCACTTAGAGTTGCATCCACATGCTACTGCTAGCATGCAAGGTACTTTCTCTGCTGAATAGATCTTGTCATACACAGGTGACACACCAGCTCTCCACAACAAACAGCAAGTGTTTGGAAAAATGCCACTAAGTTAGATTTCCACCAAAATCTAACAACTGGTCAAATCTGGAATAAGCTGTGGTAACATTTTGTTTAAATGTAATTCCTTCAGAAACTGTTAGCCTGATACTTGTCACAGGCTTCAAGTGCTCTGGGACAGGTAAAGAGGCAATAACCTCAGGGTTGGAGAAATACAGGATTTCCATGAAGCAGCGCTTCAGGATGCACTCCTAAAGGTCTGATCCCTGCAAAAGGGATCCATCCATTTTGGAAAAGGACTTTCACCTTTCAAAGGCTTCCTTTGAATAGCCCTGGCCACATTTCAAGAGTGAAATACTCTGTAAAACTCTGTCCAGGTTCAATGGGAAAAGGCATGGCATTTTGTATTGATTCCCTCCCACCATCACCAGTCAAGATGATGCTTCCATTTTTAGATTTGGCTTTACCTCATACACACTCTGTTGCTCTTTCAGTTCTTCAAAACTTCCTGGAATACTTGATTTTAAGGCCTCATTCATTTTTTCTAGGAATTTCATCCACTTCTCACATTTCTGAAAGAATTTCTTTTCATCACTTTGAGTTTCCTCAAGCATACTGTAAAACAAATTAAATCATAACATCATAGAATGCACTGTTTGAGAAGGGAGCTCTAGAGCTCTAGTCCAAAACTATCAGAATCTGTTACATTGGTTGTTTTTCTATGTATCTTTGCCTACAACCTAACACAGTGGTTGGTAATACTAACATAGTAAGGGCTTGCTTGGAACTTTACTCCCCTTTTCACATACAAAAATCCAGATTCTTATTTCAAGTGACTTGGAATACAAACAGGCACTGAATAACAGAGTAAATTGAAAGGACAGGAATTGAATTGGGAAAGCTCCTGAGAAAGCTGAGTAAAGATTGTGAAACTTCTGATGCTTTAGTTTGATTTTGATTTTCCTCACAGAGAAGAAAACAGGTAGTAGTGATTGTTTTGTTTGCATTTCTTACCTGCAGCGCTCCAGAGCAGCTGCTGTTTTCTGATTCCACTGCCTAGCCAGGTTCTGCATTTTCTTCAGGGTGAAGTCACTGAGTGGCAGCTTAATACTTGCTTCATTCAGACTCTCTATGCATGGAGAAAGTGCAGCAAGCTCCAGTGTGTGATTCTGGAAGTTGTTAAAAAAAAAAAAAAAAAAAAGTAAAAAATACTGCCTGCTTTTCATTTCAAAGAAATACAGAAGCCTTTTCTGTAGGAAACCTTTGAATATGATGCATTCAAAATGCAAAAAAACCTCCCAGCATTTCAGTGCTAACTTCAAAGAATATAGGAAACAAAAAAGTCACTGTTCTCTTACCAGGGGCCCACTTTTCCAACAGTAGTGAACAGGTACCCAAGAGCTGAGACTTGCAGGTTTAATTTGTACCTTACAATGAGGGCAACAGGGTAGCTCCAGAGTAAAGCTAGGGATAAAAATCTCCCATCAACCTTAAATCTACGCAATTTTCCTTCCCTTCATGCAGGCATTTGGTCTGCAAGGCACAGCTAGAGTTTTTCTGAACTTAAATCATTGGCTTTTGTGTTTTAGATGAGATTATAGTTACTCCGATAGAAGTGCTGCAGCTATGATACTTAGAACACAAACAGTTCCTTGAAGCAGGCAAGAGCTAGCATTTTAAATCTGAGAGGTATCTTTTTGTACTTGGGAACCCAAACTTACCATGAGCAGTTCCAAGTTGTCTGTTTCTCCCTCTAGACAGAGATTATCCAAGGCATCTGTGCATTTCTTGACATGACCTTCCTGCATTTCAAGGCAGTTCTTGAAATCCTCCAGTTGTAAAAGATTGAACTAGGGTGAATATTGCATAATCACATTAACTGTGGTTTAATGCACATCTTCAGTATACAGAAAGGAGCAATAAGCACTATCATTGGGAAAACAAACAGATGCTCTATCCAAATTCCAATACATAACTCACAGATTTTCTTCCATTTTTTCCACTGGGTAAGAGGGAAATTTAAACTGCAACTAAAAGAAAGAAACTGAGTTCTGAATCCTGAGAGATTCATATCTATATGGAAGGAACAGGGACATTGGCAATAGCTTTGGGCTGTTTGATTTTTTGTGAAATTTGAAAGCCAAAACTTAGATCAGAAGATGGAAGGAACTTCTGTCTGCGAGCTTCCTTTGAGCTACACAGAGGACCTACTCCTGTGTGCCCTATAGCCAAGGTCGTGCTGCTCACATGAGCTCTATGGAGAGAAATAATTAGGGCTGCAATTCAAAACATTTGTTTAGTAAGTTGGTTTCTCTGGATGAGGCAGAAGAGCACTGGGAAAACTTTTTCTTTCCTGCAAGAATTAAGCTCCACATCTCTAAGCACACTGAAACAGCAACATTTTTTAAGTGGTTCTGTGGGAGTAATACAGGATTACACCAGAGAAATTAAATTTTTTCCACAGAGCGAAAAGTTCATGGGGAATATGAGGACTGTGTTATCTTCACAAAGATACCTGGCTTCCAGTCACTAAACTGTGCTGGTCCATGAAGCTATAAATAAAGCTGGTTGAAAATTTCTGGATGAATTCAGCCTTACTGTAGAATAGAACAATTTGTTGAAACCAGACTTTTTCACAGCAACAGAATACTTTTACATCAGTACATGTACAGCAGTAAATTGCTTGGAAGTTTTCTCTGGAATGTCTGTGCAGAGGGGAAGTTAATGCCATAGCACTTCTGTAAGCAGAACACCATATATGCAAACCTAGATCTAGGTCCCTCCCTCCTCTGTCCAAACAGGGATGTGAATCTGGTCTTTGAAATTAAGAAACTTCATTTTTACTGAAATTTTATTTCAGTTCAAGAACTACAGGGCTCTAGTGAAGCAGTTACCTCACACTGACATCTAATTTAATACTCAAAAAGATACCTCAAATTCATCTAATTTCCTCTCCAACATCTTTTCCAAATAGGATGCTTTCTGGAGTGGCTGCAGTTTCTCCAACAGGACATCTTGTGCAGCTGTCCCAGCCTGCTGTTTTATCTGATCAGCCAGCAGAGAAATTTGGGTATGGCATCCTGCTATGTTTTGAAGGCCATGCTGTAAATTCTGATGAGAGAAAAGGAAAAGAAAAAAAATATCTCAGATCATCATTCATATGCCACTTCCAGTTAGTATCTTTTGTTGCTGTAACCAAGTTCTTTTTGTTGATGTCCTCCAGGAGCCAAATTCAGCTTCATTCCTGCAGTTAGAGGACAATGGGAATCGCATCTGTTGATTCTAGTGCTGGGAGTGGCACAGTTCAAAGTTCAATGGAACACCAGTGACCTCAGGCAGCGGGATACTACTGCTATAGAAAAGACTAGGGAGAAAAATCAGACTATGCCTCCCTACAGAATAGCTTTACACTAGTAGATGGAGAAACTGGCCCACACTGCAGAGCAAAAATGCTATTACATTACAAACATACCAGTACTTTGGATCCATTAGTGACTGAGGACAGCCTTTCCCCTTTACTACAGAAATGATGCTATAATATTAAATTCTAAAGGCATCACAAGAACATATACTTGTTACTATGTACTTCATTATTTTTGATCTGGA
Source organism: Psilopogon haemacephalus (assembly GCA_013396835.1). Taxonomy (NCBI): domain Eukaryota; kingdom Metazoa; phylum Chordata; class Aves; order Piciformes; family Megalaimidae; genus Psilopogon; species Psilopogon haemacephalus. The sequence goes on from VWZI01009198.1 coordinate 1,201,002, forward strand.
CAACTACCAATTACTTTTAGCCATGAAATGCCTTGGAATTTGCCACTGGGTATTGTCTTTTCTGTGTCATGAAGAGAGACTTCTGAGTGATAAGGAAGAGCAGATGTGCTTCCCTAAAAAGCCAAATACCTCTTAGTTCCTGACCCCTGTCTTTGGAATAGATCATATCGTAAACTGCCACTTCAACCATTTGCTAAATCTAAATAACCCATTTTGATTTCTTACTCTCTATGAGACCTTTTTTTTTTTACTGTGGTGGCAGAGTTCCATAAAGACACAATCCTTCCTAATATGTACTAGGGGAGAAGAGTAGAGACATTGAAATAGTTCTGCAATGTGTAAGTATTTAAAAATACACTTCTCTCATATGCCATTATCACTTATCCCCATTCTTCTTACTTGCCACTTTCCAAAAAACCCACACATCCCAGGACAGGCTCTACATTGCTAATGGTACTCTAGAAGTCAGGCCTCACTTGGAAGGTGCAAAACTTACCAAAGATTTTGTGTTGGTTTGAGCTAATTGGAGGATTTGAGTGAGAAATTGGACTATTGGCTGAGAGAGAGAGTTAAACATACAGTGTCACTTCACTGAGTTTTACTGAGAAGAAAAAAAAGTTGTTTTTAAGAGCTGTTCTCAAAACAGCCAGATAGGCAGTTTGCTTCTGTCTGTGTCTGGCAGCAGCTGCTTCTCTGGCATGATCCCTCTTTGTCTCTCTGTCTTTTAGCTAATTCAGAATAAAATCACTAAAACCACTAATTCCTTCCTGCCACTAATATCTCTGGCCAATCTTCAGCTTATCTGCAGCATCAAGAGGTGGTGAGATAAAGCTGGGGAAGGGGGGAAAGGTGGTAGGGGGAGTTTGGTTACCCTCTCTTGGGGATTTTGGTCTCCGGGTGGGGTGTGGTGTCTGTATTACTTTTTCACTGTATATATCTGTAAATATCTGTTATATCTTGTAAATATTTGCTTGCATATTTGCATTGCTGTAAATATAAAGCTTCATTTATTAACTTCCAGTCTTATTTTCTGAGTTTTAGCCAGTTTACAAAGGTGGGGGGGCAGGTAACTGCAAACCCACTACAGACTTCCAGAAAATGTGAAGCCTGTTTGGCTGACATACTGATGGATTTACATCACAGCCATTAATAGAACAGAAGAAAGCGAAAATGCTTTGGTCTAAGCTTTGCTGCTGTCAGCTGTTACTGACAGGGTAAGAAATACAGGAACTCTTTTTCCCATAATATGAAGATTCTTAATCGGCCACATGCAAAATGGAGTGCTTTGAACTTCTTCCAGTATGTGACTAGAAGTTCATCAAGCATGATGAATCATTGCTCTGTCCTGAAATAAGGATTATTATATTCCTTTATTGCAGCCTGAAAGAACCAAAAATGTCAGAAGCTAATGACAGCTTTGCTGCCTGAGAGTCAAATGTACACTGTGGTATCAGCATGAGATCTCATTTGCCTAAAGTCAGAAGCATTTAGGATAATCTAATGAGCTTAGAAATCTGTAAGCAGACAAAAAAAAAAAAAAAAAGTTATTTCAATTAATTTATCAAAAAAAAAAAAGTCTGGTTTGTAGCAGGCAGCAGAAGTATACTCAAGTACCTTTATATCCTGTATCCTCTGCTTCAGGGTTTCTATCATGTTATCCTCAGGCATCTGAGCATCCAGGAGTTGAGTGCACTGCTCTTGGTACTGTTGTAACTTGCCTGCTGCTTCGGTGCATAAACTATCAAAGGGCTCCCAAAGCTGCAGAGTCGCTTGTGCTGCCCGCAATTGATCTGTGATATCTTCATTTACTGAGTTCCACCTGCCAACATATCAAAGCACAAAAGCATTTTCCTAGTAGATTCTCCTCCAGAGTAAGATTTGGTGTAGGACTCCTGTGGGAGTTTGCTTGCATTCATACCCATGTTACTGACAGCCCAGTGGCACAGCACCATCTTGTGCTCTGTGAGACATCACAAAAAAGCTCACAGCAGCTGCTTCTCACACAGCTACCCTGGGAGAGGTGAACTGGTTTAATGTAGGTCTACAAATCTGACAGACCTTCAAATCCTGCCTCAGCAAATTTCTATTCTGAAATACTAATTACTGGGGCTCTTTTTCACAAGCTTACCTAACATGAGCCTTCATGCACTTCTGGTCAATGATCTCTGCAAAGGATGGGGAGCAGTGCTTCTTCAGGTTACTGGCAGCAGCCTGGAGCTTGGCCCAACTTTCTTCACCATTCTCAGATTCATCTTGGAGAGACTGCAAAAGCAATCACTGCAATTAGTTGTGCCCATAAATGACCCACACATAGCTTCCCCTGTATGGAAGGGTAAGGATAGGGTAGTGAGAATGGCACAGATTGAAATGCTTGTGAAAGATGTAGCACTTGATCCTAAAAACTGTACATGGAAAGGTGCTTTACTGCAAATAATGTTTAACACAACCTGTGTCAGTGGACTGGCACAAGTGGCTGGGACACAGTACACTAAAGGGAGTGTTCAAGTCACATTTAGAAACACAGTGCCTTCACCAATTTTCTCCAAGTTCCCTTCATTTCTGCACTGAGTCCCAGCAGTGATGCACAGCCTTATAGCAGGGCATTTACCTCAGAAGCACAAACAAAAGAGGCAAATTTGCTTTTGAGCAATGAGCCAATATCCTTCAACTGAATGGTGAGACAAACAACAGAGCAATGGCATTAGGTCATCCTTTGAAGCTGTACTTTCAGCCAATCTTCCTGCTGCCCATGTGTATTAGACATGGACTGAGTAGACATTTGTATGAGGGATGGTGGAGAAGTGTGTATGTCCAGCTGGACATCCAAGTACAAAGGAGTCTTGAGGACTTGGGGTACTTCATATGGGGATGCCGTTGACATGAGCAGAAGACTAAAACATCAAAGGATCCTTGTAATCCAAAATGGAGAACCTGTTAGCCCCCACAGTAAGGTAGATGTTGTAGCAGCTGACCTGAACTTCTGTCCTGAAATTTGGTATCTAAATTGCACCCAAGTTGAAACTGATGTCCTAAATAAAGAACAAAATTTAGAAATAGTCCTCACTGCCTCTGGAGGTGAAAAATAAAACGTTCCACTTCAATGGCACTATAACAAAAAGGAAATCAATTAGATAACCTTTTCTGTCTTTTATTTTTTAAGGAAAGTTTGATTGATTTTTAAAATCTGTTTAAAGGCACAGAAAGAAGTACAGACGCAAGACAAGTTCAGTAGATTTTTACCTGGAGAGTTTTGATCTGGTTTCTCAGAGATTCCAGTGACAGCACAGAAGGTTTGCACTGGTTTACGCAGTACAAATATTTTGTTGTTTTCAGGCTGACATCTGCATAAGCTTCATCATATACTCTCCACTGCTCCATTATTGACTGCACTGAGGTCTTTAACTGTGCAACCTGAAAACAAACCACTTTGGTTACATATTTCTTTGGTAGTTCTGACATAAAAATTACATTTGAGTTGATTTTAAAAACTCAGCTCAATGCTCACTCCATGACAATCCACAAGAATTTCACAAGCTGGAGTCTTTTCCTACTTGGTAAGGAATTGTGCAGGCTTCAGATTAAGCCACAGACAGTGTTTAGAATGTGCTGGTTTGAGGCTAATTGGAATATTTTAATGAGGAAAATTAGATTATAGGCTGTGATAAGAAAACAATGGTGATGTCTACTTCACTTGTAGGTTTTCTAAGATTTATAAAAGCAAGGACACAAATATAGATAAGACAGTTGTTCTCTGGCTGCAGAGTCAGATCTCTTCCTCCTTGGCTTCTAGCTGGATCTGTGTAACCCAACTAATAATTCTGCTTCTAAGCCCCTTCGACAATCTCTCTGATTGATGATTTATCTCTCGATTGATGATTTATCTTGCACATGAGGCAGACTGTGGGCTAAGACTGGAGGGTGGTGGGAAGGTGGAAGGGTGGTTGGGAACTCCTCTTGGGGACTCTGATTTCTGGGAGGGGTATTGGGTTTTCTGCATTACCTTTAACTTGTGTATTTCTGTATATAGCTGTAAATATTTGTGATATATTGTGAATATCTGCTTGTAAATTGTGCTAAGCTGTGAAAATAAGGCTTCATTCCTTAACTTCCAACCAACTGAGTCTAGTCTGGGTGAATTGAAATGGGGCTGGGGGGGACGTGGGGGGTAACTCCCAAACCATCACATAGAAGTACAAGAATTTGCTGGAAATAAGAAAGTCACCAGACTTCAAGGCAGCACCATTCTATCAGCCACAACTGCAGAGAACACTCTCAAAAGTAAAAGAAGTGCTGAAATAATGGATTGCTTATTCCTTCTCACCAAAATCAACCTGAAGTGGGAAGAAGTTGAGGGCCTTAATCTTCTCAGGAAGCAGATAGTTTGATCCAGAGACCAAGTTTGCCTTTAATGAAAATCCCAACAGAAATTGTTCTGTATGGAAGACATCAGTGCAAGACTCTGGAGAGCTATCATCCCTCATCCCATTATGCTCTAACAATGCAGGCTCACTGGAATCATAGCCTAGCCACTTCAGGATTCTCATTAAAGGGGGAATATACTCTTTCTTTTCTGCACCTCTTGCATTATTTAATCTCTACTGGGGCAAGCACAGGTTCTGTTTGCCACATACTCCAAGACATTGCAAACCCACAGTTCTGCTCCAGGGTTGTTTGCCGTTCTATAGCTCTGTACCAGGCACATCTTGGGTTAGACAAAACAGGTACCCACTTCACTGTCTATTTTTGGTCATGCCAGTACCACTTGCTTTGAGAAGAGAATGAAAAGAGGCAAACAAGAAAATGAGACTCTCTATGGGACTTTGCAAAGGCAGGTGCCCAAGTTCAGTTTTGACTCTGCATCTGCACAATGGAAGATGAGAACTTTTCCACGGCAGTTGACCCCAACAGATGGCACAGATCATCAGATCCTAGCATTGTAGTTTCCAGCACACATGGGTTGATGGATTAATCATCCCTAGTCTCATCTGAATCATGGTCTATGTGGGAGGAATTTCTAATTGCATTTTGCAGCCTGCAGCTAATTACTGCCCACACAAGAAAGATATAAAGACATCGTGCTAGGAAATTTCTGCAGGCCACAGTCTTTTTGTCTTGAAATCAACCTATGGACAATGCAATCAAGGTATCACATTTCCTTAGCCCTACATGTGAAATCAGCCTGGCTCTAGGAAGAAAGCTGCAGTCAGTGTTTCACTGCTCACACAGATAACTAGGCTGGAAGAACATTCTGCAGTTTACAAGTTCAATACTTAAGTTATAAAAAATACTAAGATTAACACAATCCATGGGGACTTAAAGAAGGCAAAAAAACACTGCACTGCCCATCCTCCTTGTTAATATCCTCAGCTCTACAGCAGAAGGGAAAACTTTTATCATGTATACAGAGCAAAATTTCTCAGCTTTCTTGGTAAGAGACAGTCCCATCATTTCTCTTGAAACCTAAACCAAGAAGCAGTAGACCCATCCTGGATTGACACCTCAACTGGAAGAGTTCATCCAAAAGGGTTCAAGCTTTCAAAAAATGTTCTGAGGAGCAAATGCAAGGCATTTATAACAGAAAGCACAAGGGAGTCTTGACTGTAAACATGATCACTGCATCACCTGTAATCCTCTATGGTACATAGCTATTATCAGAAATTTAATTAATAAATGTAGTCATTATTATACCTCCTGTGCCTATCAGTTACATCTAGGGGGCCTACAGAGAAGCTGGGGAGGGACTTTTTAGGCTATCAGGGAGTGACAGGACTAGGGGCAATGGAGCAAAGCTGGAGGTGAGGAGGAAGTTTTTCACCGTGAGAGTAGTGAGGCCCTGGAAGAGGTTGCCCAGGGGGGTGGTTTGGGCCACTTCCCTGGAGGTGTTTAAGGCCAGGCTGGATGAGGCTGTGTCCAGCCTAATCTAGGGTAGGGTGTCCCTGGACATGGCAGGGGGGTTGGAACTAGATGATCCTTGTGGTCCCTTCCAACCCTGATCGATTCTATGATTCTAGATAGAAAAGATCCATTCTAAGTATAAAGATAATGTAACTGTAAAGACAAACTGATGAGGAGTCAATTCCCATGGCAAATCAATCTGTCCAGCAACTGGAAACTACATAGGTAGGATCTGAAGGCGGCAAAAGCCACCCGGGTGCGTGGACAAAAGAGGAACTGGGAGATGGAGTGAGAACAGGGCAGGAGTAGGCAGCCTCCACCAGTGTTCCACAGAGGAGAAAGACCATGGAAAGAAAGAGAAGCAGATTGAGTAAGAGAGCCTAAGATCTCTGCTTTCAACATCACAGGCAAATAGCAGTGCAATTTCTTTATTTTCTTAAACTGCAGATGGGAGTCTGTCCTTGTATTCCAACTTGAGATCAGACTTTTTTTTCTTTCTTGACCCTGGAAATCAATTAAATTACATTCTGGTAAAGACTTTAAAGAAAATTCTTAGGAAGAGAAAGGAATGCTTTGCATCTTTTTTTGTACCAGCTCCTGTCATCCTATGAAGACGATTAATAAAACTGGTACTACAGACATGTAGTGGAGAAAATGTGAATTCAAACAAAGCTTTTACCTGGCTTACAGTGCTGTCCATCGTTTCACATAGTTCAGGTATCCTGAGCGACAGAGTTTCTGCGGTTTGGTCTGCACTACCATTGAAAGCCAAACTCTGTTTGAGCTCATCAAGTGTTTTGGATTTAGTTGAGAGTTGATTTTCTAGCTCCTAAGTGTAAAAAAGAAAACAAAACCAACAAAGGAAAGGAAGATAAATATGATCTTTTAATGAGACCAAAGGAAAAAAACTTCTGTGTGGGAAGCTTAGATAATCATTCCTTCTTCATAACCAGTTCTGTGCAGTCTTCTGCCATGCAACAGCACCACCATTTCAGCTCAGATATAAAACAACTGCTTTACAGGAATTCAAAATGGCAGTAGCTGCTATGGTTTCCTGCAGGCAGAGTCACAATCAGTCCATTTACTGTCAGCGCAAGCACTGGACATGACGCTTGGTAAGGAAATCATCAGGAGCTAGTTCCTCAGCCACAGTGCAGGGCTCTCTGTTCCTGGCCACATGCAAAAAGTTTTTTCTGCTAATGTAGCTGAACTTTTCCCAGAGCAGGATGGGCTCCTTTGCATTTGGGTCCTTGTCTGTTCCAGGAGACCAACTTAGAATTTAGACTGAATAGTAACTGATGAGGATCCCTGACATCCTAACAACTTCTGGAAAGTTATTTGCAGCTTGTCCTCCTAAGTCAGAGGCATTCTCTCAAGTGAGAAACCTCACTAAAATCAATGGAGATGCCTGAGAGATTCTATTCCCCCTAACACAAATAGCAAGACGATAAGACAGTCATGACATGCTGGAAAAAGCTCAGCAATAAGTTCTTTACATAACGAGTAAATATCCATACACACAATGGGTCATAACACTTTCCTTTATTAAAGAATGACCTTTATCCCACCCACTTAACTGCCCCCAAAACATTTTCACATTTGGGTCCCATTTTTATTGTGCAAATTAATGTTAATGAAACATTTCAGCCATGTGCATCCTAGCATGGTACCTTGTTGGTCCCTCAGTATGTTTCAGAGTGCTTCAGAGAGACAAATAACTAACAGTGTACCAGAGCACCCCAGGCAATAAAAGCAGCCTACTACAAGAGACACATGTAACCATGGCAATGACAGAACAAAAATTCCATGATAAAAAAAATATAGAGAGAATGCTAAAATGATTGAAAACAGCAGACTGGTGGAGTAATAGGAGCCAACTATTATCTGGGTGCACCTGTACTAATTGTGAGAGAGCTGATGCCTAGAAAAACACAAAAAAGCCAAAGGACTCCCAAAGTCTTGATGCTGGTGCACAGAGACTACACTGTAGGGCAGGAGCAGAGTGAGTTGCTATTTTTCCACACAAGACTGTATAACTTCCACAACCTTCTACCACAGAGCTCTTCAAACTAGTGGAATTGATAGATTTTGCCATGGCTGTGCTGAACTGAAAATTACTTCTTTTGAAGGCATTTCAGAATAGTATCTGCAATATTGCTGCACAACACTCCGAATACCACAGAACAACAGCAGATGCATCCTTCAATTGAAGGGGAAAAATAACCCCAAACAAAACCAAACCATAAAACAGCAATTTGCATTAGAAATGGATCTGCCTCCTTATCACCTGAACCTAACCATGCTTTAATTACAGTTACACTGTAATATTCCTCCAGGAAAGAAGTGGCTGCCACACCAGAAGGTTGTGCTGCCATTCAGCAAGATTTGGACAGGCAGGGAGAAATTTAATTAAATTCAACCCAGTATAGAGTCTTGCACCTGGGGAAGGACAACCTCAGAGATCAGTTGGAAGGCAGTGAAGGGGAAAAGGATTTAGGGGTCCTAGTTGATGGGAGGTTGACCATGAGACAGCAATGTGTTCTTGTGGCCAGGAGGGCCAATACCATTCTGGGGTGTATTAGAAGGGCTGCGGCTAATAGGTTGAGAGAGGTTCTCCTGTCCCTCTACTCTGCCCTGGTGAGGCCGCATCTGGAGTACTGTCTCCAGTTCTGGGCCCCCCAATTCAAGAGGGACATAGAACTGTTTGAGAGAGTCCAGTGCAGGGCCACAAAGATGATTAAGAGAATGGAACATCTCTTTTATGAGGAGAGACTGAGGGAGCTGGGGCCCTTTAGCTTGGAGGAGACTGAGAAGTGGTCAATGGTTATAAAGAGCGAGTGCCAGGAGGATGGAGCCAGGCTCTGCTCGGTGATGCCCAATGACAGGACAAGAGGCGATGAACCATAGAAAGTTTCATTTAAACATAAAGAGGAATTTTTTCCTTCTGAGGGTGACAGCACACAGGCTGCCCAGGGGGGTTGTGGAGTCTTCCTCTCTGGAGATGTTCAAAACCCATCTGGACACATTCCTGTGTGATCTGCTCTAGGTGATCCTGCTCTGGCAGGGAGGCTGGACTGGATAAGCTTTTGAGGTCCCTTCCAGCTCCTGACATTCTGTGATTCTATGAAACGGCAACTTCATTTACATTTTTTCTGTTCAAATCCGTGCACTTTAGTCTGTATTCAGCAAAGTGCCAAATATGGCTTTTTACAATAACATCACACAGAAAATGCTTTACCTTGCAATCATCTAATGTGTTCTGTGCAGAGACCAAACTTGCTGGGGTTTGTAAAGATCTCAGTCGATCCCTCTGAGCTTCCAGCCAGTTGTACAGAGTCTGTGCTTTGTTCTCATTTTCAGTGATATCCTCCAAAACGTGTTCCAGGTCTTGTATCTGAAAGTTGGCAGAACAATTTTAAGTTACTTAAATCTAGAGATGAGTAGAAAAAGAGCTCCCCCCTTCTATGACAAAATTTGAGAATACAATATTTACACTGAAAACACTATTTAAATATTTTGGAAGGAAAAGCTAAAAAGTTTTACCGGCTTTTCAGGATCTGACCTTTTTCCCTGGGAATAAAATAAGGCAGTGTGGGCTTATGCTGACAAGCTGGGAGACCCTGGGTTATGTGGACAAATTCATATAGAGTCTGAAAACTTCATTCTCCCTAAAACCCACCCTAACAAAGTTACTAGTAAGCACGAGAGCTCAAGTCTCCTATCTTCAGTCTTGTCCTTGAGGATCCATTAAATCCTGGAAGACTTTCTTGGAAATGATCAGAGAAAGAAACTTCCTCCCCAGAATTGAATTTTTAAATTGTACAGGACTGCACAAAGTTTTTCTACATGAAAATGTTTCTGGAATTTCCACCTAATATGAAAACTTTGGGAACTTCCTGTTTGATCAGTGTACTTTATATCTGGATTCAGGGAGGGCAGCTTCTCCCAGAGCCCTGTAAATTTGTGAGAGAAACAGAAGGATGCATTTTAGCAGCCACATATTTGCATTTTGGGATGCTAACCTTCTCCTGGTCTCTTCCACATCACATGAATCACACTAGCTTTTCTGGGCACTGGGGCACACAGGCAGCAGCATTTAATTCTGGGTTCATGGACTATTTCTAGCCTCAGCCAGATAAGTAATTCTGAGGTGATGCTTGAACCACATTTCCTACAGAGAAACACAGCAGATGTGCTGGTATAGTTAGCCTGGTATAGAATTTGTCTGTTAACTGCAGATCCTCAAGGTATTCCATTGGGAAAGCATATTTAATTACTGCAGGAGGAGGACACAACACAGAGCAACCCATTGTCAGTGACCCAGAGGGACTGGAGCAGGGCTGGCAACCAATCTCCACTCTGTCTTTTCCAGTAGTTTGGTATGTCCCCATCAGAATAGGGTTGTTAACACTAATTACTTCTTTGGCAAATTCAACTGCTACCACAGGAAAATGGGTGGTAGCTTAATATATACTTACTTCTCATCCCAATCATATGGTATGTGGATAGGTCGTTCGCTTTTTTTGGTGCCGTGTTTGCTGAGCAGGGCCTGGCTGCTTGTACCAAGCAGTGTAGCACCTCACCTTTCCACAAATTGTCCAGTGTTTTCTCCCATTAAGTTTTAGATGCTCCAACCTTCACAGCATCCCAAACCTTCAAAAGATTTCACTAACAGGTTCCCCTGCAGATACTATCCTGAATTCGTCCTCTTTCAGTTTTCTTAAGACAGGTCTTTGCTGAAATGCTACTGACTCTATTTTCTACAGATCAGGAATCTTTTTTTTTTTTTTTTATTTCCACCTAATATAGTCAATGAAGATAAATCCCAGGTTTTCATGAAGAACAGATTTTGTCTATTTTCTCTCCCTCCAAGTCACAGGACAGTTTACCTTCTCAGACTGCGCTAAGGTTTGTATGTCTGCCCACTGCTTCACAGATGATCTACTACTAGACCACCCCGTAGGCTGTCCATGAACAGAGAGCAGAAAGTGCAGTACAACAACACTGTGTCAAACAGTGTTTTCAGAGTCAGTCTCAAAGGGAAGCTTGCAAAATACAGAGCACTGGCACAGGCAGGATCAGAGCTGTGAGAGAGAAGGCAAGGAGAACTCAATCAAACCTTTCTGTTCAGCGATGCCTGCAGCCTGTGCCACCGTAAGTTCATCTCTCCAAGACACTCAGCAAACTCTGTTCTTTCATACCGCTTGCTTTCCACATCACAAGTGCTCATCTGCAAGAGTGACTGGTTAACAAAATCTACCATCCACTGTTTAAAGTTCATTTCCATCACATATTCCTGGAGGGAAGAAAAAAACAAAACAAAACAAAAAAGTAAAAATATTCTTTTGGCAATACACTCCTGAATGATTCTGAACCATGACCTGGCTCTAGGAATAGTTTTCAATGTTTACCGTTCTATAATTGTGTAGCTAGTTCCATCCACTGAAACTCTTGCAGAAAGTCACTATCAGGGGTAGCTCAAGGTAATAATAGCCTAGAGCTGGAGTAAGAAATACAACCTGGGGGTACCAGACCCAGTACTTAGTCAATCGGACATTGCCATCACACTGCCATTGGCCCACATTAGGCTATGACCAAGGCCTTCTCACTTTCCTGCAATTCACAGATAAATGCAGACAAGAGCTTGTGGTCCTTTACCAAAATATCTGGTATCAGAATGGATTATCAGAATATCTGGGTAGAAAAAGTGTCTTACAGCACTTGCGTTCTTGTCCAGAGATGATGAGACCCCTGTAAGGGAATGCCTTTTTCTTTGAAATGGTGTTAGGAGAAGAGGAGAGGAAGAAGAAGGCTCCTTGACCTTATCTAGTAGCACCCAGAAAAAAGACACCAGGAAGGATCACAGTAGAGATACTGAAGTCATAGCTGTTTCTCCGTAGCAGTTTGTGACCTTTATCCTGGCTTTCTTCTCACCATATACATCCCCATATTGTTGACAGGTACAGAAGACACATCTACCAACTGATATGTAAATGTGTAAGAAGTTAAAAACAGATCCTCACCTACATGTTCTAACTGTCAAATCCAACTGATAGGGACCAAAATGTTATCCACTTGCTATACCATGGCATTTTTAAATTTGCCTTACATGCAGTACCAAAATCCCTGAGAACTGCAGCTGTAGGCTGTCATCTTGTCTGAGCCCAGAGCACAGCTTGGTAGCTCTGCAGGGTCATAGAATCATATAATCAACCAGGTTGGAAGAGACCTCCAAGATCATTCAGTCCAACCTATCACCCAGCCCTATCCAATCAACTAGACCATGGCACTAAGTGCTCCATCCAGTCTTCTCTTGAACACCTCTGGAGATGGTGACTCCACCACCTCCCTGGGCATCCCATTCCAATGCCAGTCACTCTCTGTGAAGAACTTCCTCCTAACATCCAGCCTATACCTCCCCTGGCACAATTTGAGACTGTGTCCCCTTGTTCCGTTGCTGCTCGCCTGGGAGAAGAGACCAACCCCCACCTGGCTACAGCCTCCCTTCAGATAGTTGTAGACAACAATGAGGTCACCCCTGAGCCTCCTCTTCTCCAGGCTCCATCAGCTTCTCCTCACAGGGCTGTGCTCCAGACCCCTCACCAGCCTTGTCGCCCTTCTCTGGACATGTTCCAGTACCTCAACATCTCTCTTGAATTGAGGGGCCCAGAACTGGATACAGTATTCAAGGTGTGGCCTGACCAGTGCTAAGTACAGGGGCAGAATAACCTCCCTTGTCCTGCTGGCCACACTATTCCTGATCCAGGCCAGAATGCCATTGGCTTTCCTGGCCGTGGGCATACTGCTGGCTGATGTTCAGCCTACTATCTACCAGCACCTCTGGACCCTCTCTGCCTAGGTCCTGAGGTTGAGCTCCCTGGCATCTATGGAGATAAAAGCATGGCTTCCTGTGGCTGGGCCAAACCGCCTCTGTCAGTGGTGTTTTAGTATCTGAAAAGAGCTAAGAGTCTGCTGCAGCCTCTCTCTCTGTGGGGATGTTCATCTTGTCCTTCTGGTACATCATCTCTTTTGATGAAACATAATGTTCAAACTCCCTGTTCTCTACCTAAATGGATCCTGGCTATGGAGCTCCATTGATGTGGTATTCCTTACTGAAAAGACAGATGAAAACAGCATGACCTTAGAGTCTGTCTTCCTAAGGAGGTAAATCTTTCCTGCTGAGCACATTCTAGAATGTAAGAGAGGAGCAAGAGACATGTGACAGCATGAGGAAAAGGAGATTAGAGTGCATGAGGCAGTAGCCGTATGGCAATACAGGCAATGTCTTGTGAAGTATGGAAGCAAAAGCTTTTTATAAAGCTTTTGAGAGCAAGGGGAAGGATATGACAGTGCCTGAGAGTTGTTTCCATTCTTGTTACAGCCAAACATTTTGCAGAAGGCCTTTACCTTGTACTTCTGAAGGAGGTTTCTGACTTGGGTGGCACTACATTGTGAGTTTATTGGTTCTTCACGTCCCTGCTGTTGTTCCACATGGTCCAGCCAGGTCATTAGCTCAGCAATAGCTTCCCGCGATGAAAGTTTTTCCATCTGAAGCTGGGGGGCAAAGCACATAATGAATCCTTTACACTCTACTTGTAAGACGTATTGCAAGGAAGGTGACAAATGTATTAGTAGAAAGGCTCAGGCACTGTAATTGCAATTACCAGGGTATCAGCTTGAAAGTGAGCCTGGTGCTGCAAAGGTACATGCGAATGACATCAAGAGAAGTTTGAGAATTGAGAAATTTGAAATAAAATTCTTCCTAATTGTAGCAGCTTTGCATATGAAACTGTAAAGATGACATATGTGCAAAAAAAAAAAAAAAAAAAAAAA